>VYZT01050239.1:0-47897 GCA_013400735.1 Pomatostomus ruficeps | reverse complement strand
TGTTTTGCCCCTACTTACTTGAGGGACAGGTGACTCAGACACCAATATGCCAGAAGTCTTACTGTTTGTGTTTAACCATACTGAAAAGTACTTTATATTAAAGATAACCTTGACATCCTGCTTACCTCAGCGCTTTCCTAAGCCTGTTTCTCTCTGGTTCTTCTGCCGCACTTTACTGCTCAGGTCTGATCCCCAGGTTCTTTTCCTTTTGTCCATTTAGTTGGTCCTTGTATGGGCTGCTGTAAATGTTTGCTGTGTGAATTCTATTAGGAATTTGCAATCCTCAGTTGTCCTGGAAAAAAATTCCTGGAACAAACAATGTTTACAGTTCAGCATGTTTGTTGTAGTCAGTGAGAAAAACAACCAATCCAATCCCCCTGTATTCCTAACAGACTTGCCTAAATAATATGCTTCGTGGCACCACTGGATGTTCTGGGGAAGCCAACATTGCTTGAATATTTCTCTTTTACTGCTATTGTTGCTTTGACAGCTTTGATTTTATAGCAACTTTAATCATGTGTATCTTATTCCTTCACCTCTGGCATTTTGCAAATATTCTATTTCTCACTTTTTGCTACCATAACTACCTTCATCAAATTATAATTCATCAATCTTTTTCTCTGACACCCACAGGGGAAATCCTAAAAGTATACTATGTCAGCTAAACAAGAAAATGCTAAATGTATACATGTAAGAAAATCTATTAATTAAAAAAAAATAACCCTGAAAAAGAAAAATTAGGTATATAAGTTAATGTGACCCCAAGGCAGCATTGGCAGTAACTTATGTGCTGACAGTTATGAGCCTGTTTATTCTATGCTCAGCCATACACGAAAAAAAGTGCCATCAAGTAGAACAACAAAATGGACTTGTGTTATCCTAAAGATACAGAGTAGCAATAAATCATGTGAGGGACACTAACGCTATATTTACATTTTTCCCTAAAAAGATAATAATTTTCTGAGGCTTTTATTTTCCTTGTAACGTTTGTGTAGCTCATTGTTCCAGGAAAAGCTGTAGGAGGTTCTGCCTGGATTACAAGAGCCTATATAGCTATACATGCTGTCAGAAACTATGGAGAATTACATCTGCAGGGCTCCTAGCAGATATAATTCTCCTCCATTTCTTGGCCAGCATAAGATGTATTCTTCTTCATCACCTGGCAGCTTTTAGGTGTAGTGGATAAGTACAGGTCCCCCAAAAATACTTCTGTCTTTTTATTTTGTAATACTAAGGCGTATTGGCTGCTGGTCCTGGTCTCTCAGCAAGACTGGATGTGGACACAGGCAGATTCCTTGTAGTTGGAAATGCTTGAGGGTTTTTTGGTTGTGTTTTTAGTTGGTTGGTTGGGTTTTGGTTTGTTGTTTTTTTTTTTTTTTAGTAGTCTGTTTTTGTAAATGAGAATGAAAAGAAGGTGAAATCAATGAAAAGAAATTAAAATCAATCTTTGACTGTGTTTCTACAGCCTCCCTTCCCCCAGTTACTGCCCTAGAAGGTACCTGATTTTAAGTGTCATTAGGGAAGGAGATGGTGAAGGGCTGAAGATGGTGAGGGGCCTTAAGGGGAAGTCATATGGGGATTGGCTGAGGTCACTTGATCTGTTCAGCCTGGAGAAGAGGAGACTNTCTGTTCAGCCTGGAGGAGACTGAGGGGAGACCTCATTGCAGTTACAATTTCCTTGTGAGGGGGAGAGAAGGGGCAGGCACTGATCTCTTCTGTAGTGACAGTGACAGGACCCCAGCGATGGCCTAAAGCCGAGTCGGGGAGGTTTAGGTTGGATATCAGGAAAAGGTTCTTTTCCTGGGCACTGGAACAGGCTCCTCAAGGAAGTGCAATTTGATTCTTATTGACTTAAAAGGGAATCTGTTTCTGTCCAAGTTGGTTCTTTTGATGGTAAGCCTGAATGTAGATTAATAAGGCAATGCAACCATGAGAGCTCATCCAAAATGTATCAAAATTCACATTTGACTCAAGAAGGACCAGATGCAAAGCTATCAAAACTCTGCAGAATCTTCCTTTTGAAACTTCTTTCATGTAATCAGAAATGGGAGCATGTATTTCTATGAATGTAAAGGCATAACATTTGCTTGCTAAAATTCTATCTAAAGATGCAGATCAAGATGTTGTAAAAATTTTACATTTTTCAAACATTTAGACACTGTTTTTATAAACTTTTAATACTGTGGATATGGACCCTTCAAAGGGATAACCCTTATAGGTTATCGCTCCCACGAGATTCTCAACAAATGCAAAAATTTCCAAAGAAGTAGGAAGAGCAACTGTTGTTTAAAAAGATAACTAAATTGTAAAATGAAAAAAATATTTTTCTAAGCAATGTCCAAATTTCCAACCTGAACATAGAACACTGAACTAAATGCTAAAAATGGGACATTTTCACTAGCAAATCACTAATGATGGAGAGTTTTTGAGTAACAAATCTTCTCCTGACAACCTCCTGCATTTTACCTCAAGTATAATCAACAGACAGAAGAGAATCCATTAAATCCTTAATAATAGATGAAAGCATCAATTGATCTAAGTAGCAATTTAAAATCGACAGAAATATTAGAAATTTAGAAAACCAGCATGAGTCCATGGCTTTACATCAATCTTCTTCACTTAAAAGTGATGTCATCCCTACATGAGATCCATAGGAGTAACTTCCAGTTAGTAAAAGACCTTAAGCATCTCAACATGCAATGATGGCATAAAAGAGAGCTTGTTATAATTACATGCTGTAGTTAGTTGAACAAAGAGGTAATGGGCAAATTTTGCTATACAGCAGCTCGTCAATACGAGTGATGCTACTCCTTATGCTTGACCATTTGGTCTGTTAGATTTTATGTAATTAATTTCTCCTAAGGTGTTGAAAGCTTGTATGTCATTTCCCAGCAGACTTAGCTATGATGACACATAAAGCTTAGTGCTTTATCTTTCATTTCATAAAATGGGGGGCCATTATGGGTAATTGGAATATACTTTTGAAGTAAAGTAGCTCTTTTGTTTATGGTGTAACATATTCTTCCTAGTCAAATGCAAAAATTAGCAAACTGATTTAAATTTAATTTGCTCTGAATTAAGTTTTAGCATGTACCAAAACAAGAATTGAGAGCTGTATTTTTCTTGGGATTGTACCAAACAAATGAAAAATATTTTGTTACTAGGTAGACCGTATCTTTTTCTCCCTCTCCATTTCTTTCTCTCAGCTGAGGGCACTGATGGTTATGTATCTCCATGGCACAGAATACTGTTAGATGTGAGCACCCCAGCTCTGCATGGCAGTGTAATACACCAAATAAGCTGAGACATGGGGAACAATTAACTCTCTTAGTGCCAGAGGAATGTGGTGCCATTGCAGGTACGCCGTGTCATATTCACAAGTGTGAACATTCACCTCCATCAGAGCCTTTCTGGCTTCTGGCAGCTAGAAGAGGCTTGATGCAGCAGGGCAAGTGTTAGCAGGAGTTTCACAATAACCTTCTTCCCAATGGCCCATGAAGGAAGGAGACAAATACAAAGAACAAATGCTGTCCCAAATGCTCTTGTCTGTTTTGTTCCTGTAGAGGTAACAGGAATTTATAAAAAACAATAAAAACTTATTTTCCACTTCCAAGCAGGTAGGTTTTTCTCTGAAATATGTATGTGATTGATTTTCTGAGCAAGAAAGTGCCATTAGGCACAGGGATTTTGTAATCATCAAGTGGCTTGGTCCTAATGACTATTGTCATACACTTAATTTTCCATAAATGCCCAAAACCAATGTTGAACAAGATCCCTTTCAAAAACGTTTCAGTTCTTCACTTGTCAGTTTTAATTTGTGTGTTGATAAAATACTTAGGCAAATACTTTAGCAAATATTTTTTAGTAGCTTTTCTGGATAGATCTCCATGGCTATGGATACAAGTCCTGTTTTTTCTTAATCATCTTTCTCTCAGCTCTGGTTGAAAAAGACAAGCAAAGAAATGAATAGCAGTTTCTCTTACTATAATCTTCTCCCACTCTCTGCTGCTTTTAGATATTGGCACACACAGCCCCTCCAACTTCTGCCCTGTGCATTGCACAGGGAAGGGGACTGTATTCCTTTTGTTCTTACACTTCCCAGTACTGCCCTGCAGCTTTCCTTATTCCTCCCTGTCATCCAGCCAAATTAAATTCCTAATGCCAATGAGCTTTCTTGAGCTGAATTAGATTTACCTCATTTTTTTCATTCATCTCTGAATATTATGTGTTAGGGTACAATATGTTCCAGCATGCAGCATATAGTGGTAGGATTCTGCAACAAATCCATGCAAAGTGAGACCTGTTATACAACTCACTGATTTCCAATAGTCACCTGTGCTATATCTTGCATCTCATCTCAGATTAACAATAGAGACAAGATCCATTTTTAATAATCTATTATAGAATATGCTTCTTGGTGTTGGTCCAGAAAGTTTGCAAAACATAGACTGCTTACATATACTCTGCAATTCAAACTGATATTGAAGTTCCAGACAAAAATTACAGAAATTCACAGAGACAGAGAAGACAGTATTAATAAATTTGCTGTCAGGTGTGCAAGTGCAGCAAGAGCATATGGCTGGGGAGCCTATCAAGACCACTGAATTCTGTCCCTTGCCTTTCATAACTTAGACTTAATTTAAAATATATGGTTGAAAGATTTACTCACTCCCTGTTAACTTCTTTTATGTTATCTTTGTATTTTCTTATGCTATGCTGTATTAGGCATTACAGTTTTCTCAATTACATTCTTCCAAAACCAAAAAGGCACATGGTATATGCTGTCATTGATTTAACTGGTGGTTTTATTGAGGTCTGTGCCTGCAAAGAAATAAAAAGTACATAAAAGAAACTGGTGAAAAGACAGAGAAAAGCAAGAGTGTGATTCCCCCCACCAAATCCCAAACCAAACAGAAATCCACACACTGTCCCTCTTGTATGCTTTTCGTTTTGCCCTAAATAAATAAATGAAGGAACAAAAGAACCTGAAAGGATTGTTGCTGTAAAAACTGAGGGAGAAACAGTTTAAGATGCCTGTTCCCTATGCGGAGGAGACCAGGAATTTATACATGCCTTTGGAGAAAGAAGCAATGCACTTATATTTTTAGATAAGGGAAACAGAGGAGAAATTTCTTCTCCTGGCAGAGTCCTGAACTGCAACAGAATGGTTAGGGCAAGAAGGAGGAGTAATTTGAAGAGCTTGTTTTTAGTGAATATCATCCTGAGTGATTAAAGTAATTTACCTCATATATCAAAAAATATCATCCACTGCTGAAATACAGACTTTTTGGATAGTTTATTTCACATACTGCTGGCTTTTCTGGACCTTGAGTTCCTTTGTTTCTGTGATGTTTCTCCCAGTTTTCTTCTGACCACTTGGCTCAAAGTCTGAGCTACAGCTATTGAGTGCCAGATCCTGATTTCAAACATTCTGTGTGTTTAGAAATATTCAGAACTGTAGGGACTTTTTGACCCATTTCTCATCATAATTAAATATATTAAACAATATATTAAACCTTGTTGCTGATCCCTAGAGTATCCCTCTATTAATCTTCCCTACACTGAGAACGGGCTATATATTCCTACCCTTTGCTTCCTTCCTATTCACCAGCATTTAATCACTGACAAGAATTTACCTCTTACCTTGTGGTAAATTTCCTTAATAGTCTCTTGTGAGGAACTTTATCAAAAGCCTTTCAAAAGTCATAGGTATATCATATTCATTGCTGCTTCTTTATCCACTGTTTTGTTTACCATTTCAAATAATCATAGTGGTATGAGAAGCATAATTCATCCTAGTCAAAGCCAGGTTTTCTTTTTTTATCATATTATTATATAGAGTACAGTCATATTTTCTTTTAAGTTTTGGGGGTTTTTCATGGTGCTGCAGTGCATTTGTAAAGTAATAGGAAGAAAATGTGTTGTACCCTTTTCAATGATATGACTTTATTTTTCTAGTTCTCAAGAAAGCATTTCTGCCCACATTTTATTTTCAAGTGCCCACTCTCCTGTAATTCTTCCTAAAACAAAATCTGTTTCTGTTTATACACTGGCTTCAGCAAAGGTGTCTAACCCACAGCTTGTATGTTGAGTTGGTTGGGAATATGTCATTTTGTGATTATGACAAATATAAATATTTTCTATAGATTAAACCAGAAAACAGTTATATATGATTCAGTATAGCATAGTCTTAGCTTGGAACAGAGCTCTATAAAATAGAAATTGCTCTTCACTACAACTATTAATTTTCAAAATTATTTAAGATCAGGACTTCAAGTAATTTAGACAGCTGTGCATCCCAATTTTATTTGTGTGAAGTCAGGTATCTGTCCTTGCCAATAGGCAAATAAACAAAAAGAAGGAAGATGGATACATCTTTAAAAGGGGAGTCATGAATTATCTTTTGAATGCTGAAAAGCCCAACATAACACTGCAAATTTAGCAATCAGTCTCAGAAATTTTCATTCTCCTTATTGAGTGAAACCCAACTGTTGTTAGTCTCATGCTCAGTATGTGAAAAGGTATCCAAGTCTGGCATGTGCACCAGGGTCCTTTCTTTGTCTGTAGAAAACAGAGCTCATTCTGTGTTTGGGATACACTGCAGCCCTGATTCTGAACATTGACCACAGTTAAAAACATTGTTTCTACTTTTTCTCATAATGTTTTTATGACATTGGGAAATAATTAAAAAAGTAATTTACTAGAGAAATGCCTAAGTGCTCTTACATATTATCCTAAAATGCCAAAGAGCAAAAATGCCAAGTAACATTTCTCTTGTGTTTTCTGGGAGATGCTTGGTACACTGCAGAGTAATTGGCGTGGCACTGAAAGTGCACCAAAGTGCACATTAAATGGTAGGACCACCTTTAAAAAAATATTTCCAGAGCCTGTCACAACAAGGCATTGAAACCTGATTATGGTACTGAGGTACTACCATGGTATGAATAAATGATGATAGAATAAAATTCTGTACCGCTGACTGCAATACTTGGGATGCTCCTTCAGCTTCCTCAGCAGCCCCTCTCCCCCCACCCTCCCCTTGCCACTTCCCGGGTGCTTTTCTCTCCCTTCAGTCAATACCAATGGTTCAAGTGACTAATAAAATTCCTGTCTCTCAGTACTTTTCTAGGCTACAGGTTGGAACAAGTGAACCATTAGTCACTTCATGAAATCCTCCTTTGTGTGACCAGGCTGAGAGCAGTTGCACCTTTATGCATATTTTATGCACATTTATGGCCTGCATTTCACAGTGCTGTATTTAGTTCCATTACAGTTTTCCATCATATTGCTCTTTTATTATGGCATTAATTATGTATTGCTATTACTTTATCTTACGGTATTTTTTTCCATTATTTTCATAGTTGTGTTTTATAATGTGCATAAAGTTAATTTGTAACAGTAAGGTTAATGTTATCCTGGCACTTTAGATTAGCCAAGTTGTTATTTTTTGAATTATTTTCTTTGGGTACCTCTTAAATTTCCTTAAAAAAAAAATCAACATTAAAAAGTCTGAGACACTAAATAATTCATAAGCAGAGGGAATTTTTATAAAATAAAAGAGCTTTTTTAGGAGGATGAGCTTGCACTGTCACCATTCCAGATCATATGAAGCAGCCATGTTGAAAGTGGGCCACAGTCAGCCTGGGAGATGTGGTGAAACAGCAGCTGATGAAAGTCATTTAATGAAAATAGTATACAGACCTAGGCTCACAGCAATGTAAATGCTTTTCTCACTACAGATAATTTTGATTCCCACATGTGATGATGTGCAGTGAGCATCTGAGTTGGCAACAATACATAAATGAGTCAGCTATCAGTTGTGGGGATTTCCAGAGATAATTCAGGGCACTGGGGGGAGAATCCTATGCCTTTGGATAAGAGTCTGATACAGAAAAAACTGATTTTTTCAAAAGTGCTAATAGAGGGTTATGCACGCCAAATTATAGTGATGCAACTAATAGTGAAGCATTATGATCAAGAGTTGTTTGGATACATTGTGGTTTCTTGTGAAAATAATAAAATTTTTAGCTTGTGTAGGAGATGAACTTAAACAAAAGTATTTCCATTACACTAACCTAAGAGAAAATAAAATCTAACTTTTGTGTGGTATTTAGAGGCTCTGATGGGACTTATGAAAGTAGCACCATCCAGACTTTGAATTGCAATTGTGGATATCAATCTGCAAGCAACACCAAGTGACTGTATTGTCATGGAGGCAGTGTTCTGCTTCAGCTGGCAAGTACCAGCAGAAGGCAGAAGAAGAACTGAAGTATAGCACCCTTTGCAGCCAAAATCATAACAAGAGATTCTTACAGCGAAAACTTTCTAGAGCTACAAAGCTCAAGTGAGGTTCAATGACATAATATTAGGAAGTTCTGTCTTCTATTTCACATGGAAACTTGTTTTTTAATTTCCTGTCCAGTCATATACCAGTTATTCTTAATTTTTGGTGGGAAGATTTATTCAAATTAGTCCTGATTTATAAGATAATAAAAAATTGGCCAAGTGTGTATTAAGAATGGGTAAGAAATTCTGCAATACTGATGGAAACAGAAGAAAAATGTTAATTGGCAAAGCTTTGATTATGTCTTCCCACCTTATTTCTAGAGTTTAGCTCTTTAAATTTATATTAAATTTATGAATTCTTTTTTTAAAATGTGATGACTAGGTTAACAAAGCTGGGTGAGGTCTTAATTGCTAAACACCTGCAGATCTCAGAAACTGTGGCTGCTGACAGCTTTTGAAAATCAGACCAACATTTTATATTGAGCTTTTCCAAATATTTTCTTCTGTTTATAGAGGACAGAAAAAAATCTTGTGAGTTTGGTGATTGCTTGAGAACATTCATTTTGAAGAGATTTGCCCATTTGAAACAAAGACTGAAAAAAGGAGGTAAAGGGAAAAGGTAATTTTGTCCTTTGTGCTGTTTTGCTGTTCTTAAGAGCACAAAAATTCTTTTGTCTACTGTTTTTCTGGCTGCAGGCACAGTTGGAGTTCTGGCTTCCTTTCCTACCTGAACACTGGTTCCTCTTTCATAAGTAATTTGGGGTAGACAGAAAAGGAAAAATATCTAAACGTAATCAGAGAAAACAAATATTTAATATTTAAAGATAGCAGGTAAAGTGATCATATACATTTTTCTTCCCTCATTAGATTTGCCATTTGCATCCTTTATTTAATTATAAGGGTTATGTGGCACATCTATTCTGTTGTTTCTGCTTCAGTGATATTATTCCTCCCTGGCATTTCTATGGCAAAAAAAGTCATAAATCTTTCTGACAGAAAAATTCGGGCAATTTCTTCTCAGTTACACTTCTTTGTTTTATACATGGGGGCTGAACTACTTGAACCCCAATTGTGGCCGAGCTACTTGAACCCAAGTTGTGGCCCATGCAGAGGCTGCACTTTCTCTTTCCACACTTTCTTGCCCCGTTCTTGGTGTGTGTTTTTGGCATGTGGAGCCGAATGCTGGCTGCGGGCGTGGCAAGGGCAAGGGGAGGCTGTGAGCCGGGGCTGGCAGCGCTCTGCTTCCAGCACCGCACGGACACGGGGCTCTGGGCTGGGCTCATCCCTGCCGCCTTTGTCCCGCTGCCCCGGCGTGCCGGTGCGGGGCTGTGCCTCTCCTCACAGGAGGTGGGAGCGGCTCCAGCCCGGCTGCGAGGAAGGTGCCCTGCCTGTGCCCCGCTGCCTGTGGCCCACTGCCTGTGCCCCAGGGCGATGCTGTGGTGCTGCGCTTGGTGCGAGCCTGAGGTGTCTTCCTCCCTCCGTCCTGCTCTTGCCCTTGGTTTGCTACTTTCGCACTCAGTGCCCAACAGCTCTGGTGGACACATCAGACACGCTGGCAGCTCCCAAAGAACCGCACATCAGGGATGAGTGGAGCACACCAAGGGTGAGAGGAGCACACCAGGGATGACTGGAGCACACCAGGAGGGACTGGAGCACACCAGGGGTGGCGGGAGCACAACAGGGGTGATGAGAGCACAGCAGGCATGGCTGGAGCACACCAGGAGGGAGTGGAGCACACCAGGGATGACAGGAGCACTCCAGGGATGACAGGAGAACACCAGGGGTGACTGGAGCACTCCAGGAATGGCAGGAGCACACCAGGGATAACAGGAGCACAAAAAGCACCCCCTGTGCCCCTGCTGAGCCAGGGTGACAATGGCTCTTCTCAGACTCCCAGCCATGCTGGAGGAGAGCAAGGATCGTGAGCTGTCCCACAAATTTACTCTAAGTACCACATGTAGGTGCTGCAACAATAACATGTGAGGCTGAAAGCAGCACATTAAGAAGAAATCACTTTTTAAAGATGGATCATATAAAACAGCATTAAGCTCATTTATAATTGGGCAATAATTTAGAATTCATGTAACTTTTAAAATAATTAATTACATTCAAAATAGTATTTTGTAATGCATCATCTTAAATTACACTTATGAATTTAGATATATCACTAGAATGAAAAGAAATAGAGAACTTAATTTAATAGTTGTGAAATAAACCTAGGTTATATATTTGTGGCTTGTGAGTATAATAGAAAACAAGGAAAATAATTTGATATTAAAATCTGGGTAACTGCAGGGCATTTACTAAAACTAATATTATCTTAGTTAACTTTCAAATATAAAAAAGGCCAGGTAAATAACTCTCTAAAAAATCTGAAGTGTAATTTATAATGAATTTGTACTAATGATATCTAATGTGCCTAGTTAAAATGAAAGCTTTATTGAAAATAAATGTTATTAATTTACGTCAAAGGGAGTTATCTATAGTTTGACAGTAATTTAAAAAATAGAACAATATTGGCTAATAAATGCACAATTTAAATATTTCCCTTATGAAAATGGGATGCTTAATGTATAAACTTTTATTTAATTGTAAAATATTAAAAAAAGTAAAAAAATCTCCACTTCAGAATGCTTTAGTTGCAAAACATCTAAAAAGAAAATTCCTGAAAAGCTGTTTCTTTGATGAATTCCTCATTAATAAGAATTGCTACTTAAATCAAAAGACAAATAACCTTATTGAAATATTAAGTTAGCTATTGCACTATAAGATATAGTTTTCTGCAAATGTTCAAGAATTCGAAGTTGTATTTAGTTAATTTATATGGTCAAAATATACATTGGTCCTGAATCTGCGAGTGCAATGAAATAATTTAAGCAACGGGAGTCTTGTGCACCATATATATTTTATTTTTAAATTTTATGTATAGGACATTATTATTAGGATTAGATCTGTTCAGATTCATTAACAGAAAAATGCAGCAGAAGGAATCCCATTTTATAAAACAGCCATTGTTTTTAATGAATGTATAATTAGTTCTACTGTAATAAAGTGAAAATCTATCCCATAGATAGATTTTCCTTGGATTTTCTTCACAGGCATGAAACTCCTAATTTAGTGTGGCATCTTCTAAAATATTTCCCCCCATATATTTTTTCACGTTTTACTGAGAAACCATTCAATCATTCTTATGGCTTGCAATATAAAGATTTGTTCCATCGTTAAGGGAACTTGCAGAGACCTTTGCTCACATTATTGTTCCATGGGGAAGGTTGGCTTTTTTTTTTATTTGTTCCATTTTAAGTGAAGCAATGCTTAGCATTTCTGGTTAGAATTCATAAAATGGGTGGTGTTGCAGTCTCACACAGCTACACATTTTCATGTCTTACGTAATATACATTAAAGAATCTTTAGTGAAAAAAAAAGAAAATTCTTTTCTCATACTTACCTGAAACAGTGTATTTTATATGTTTAATGGCAAATCCTCTAGTACATTTACTTTTAAAGATGAGTGTTATAACATGGCTTCCTAGAATATTCAAAGAATAGCAGAGTTAGATCCAAAGAGTGTACTGATGTTTTCAGTTTTTGCAGATGGTGAAAGAACATTGTGGGGTTTGTCTGATTGTGGGCTTTTTTTGTAGGAAGTTGTCAAGATTGGTAGTAATCATTTTACATCAACTGTTTTCTGCAGGGGTACCTACAGAAATGCTTATAAAAAAAACTTCCCTGAACGGAAATTAAAATTTGAAACCTTTTTTATAATCTATTCTGTAGCTGATATCCTAGGGCAGTTCCTTGATTTGATTGCATTTTGCATCATTGAAAGCTGATTCCAGTGGATTGGATCCGTTCTCCAGTGAGCTGAAGCCATCAGTGATGCACAGAGAATGAGAACAAGCTCTTCCATGGGTAGAACTTTCATACTAAAAGGAAAGTTATAGCACTAAAAATTGTAGCAAAGGCAAGGCAGCTCTAGTGTCTCATCCAGGTCACAAATGCTTTAGATATAGCATATTAAAGATGCTTTGACAAGCAAGTATTTTTGTTTATTAAAAATACAGATTTTGAGGAGAAGAGCAGTGCCATAGTTTCTGCCCCATGCAGAGGGACCAGCAGTTCAGTGTAGCTGGCCTGGACTGTCCTAAAAGAGGGATGTCTCCTGTTCCTCTGGCTGCCACATTTCTACCCACCTTTCCATACATTTCTACCTTGGCACATGGGCCCTTGAGCTGCTGAGTCCCTGTGGAAGTTGTATTTATTCATTCTTAAAAGCTTTGGCAAAAGGTGAAGAAGGTTTTTATGGTAAATATCAGCTGTGTCCAAGTCTGATTTACAAAACCATTTCCATTCTTTCCTTTCTTTCAACGAGAGCCCTTCTCCCACACCTGCTGCTCCCAGTGGTTTTGGTTGCAGCTTTGGTTGCAGCAGTTTAGTGACATCTGGAGGTAGCCAAACATGCATGTACCAGGTTGGTCTGTGACAGAAATATCCTCTGCCCTCTTCTTCCTGCAGTCCTTGTGTGCCAACTCTGATGAGCTCAGAGACAGGGAAAGTAAGGGAACATATGAGCATTTTTGTTAGATGAATTCCACTTGTGGTGTCAGTACCAAGACCAAAGACAAAACTATCCAATTCCTCGCTAGACGTATGCTCATTCCAAACAAGGAGATCTCTATTAATGGAAAAGCCTCTGATTTGTCTGCATATCAGCAAAACTTATTTTTCAGTAACGGTATTCTAATGTTGTAGCTTTAACAGCACTTCATTCTTAACCAAAGTAGAAGGAGTGTTTTCTTACCTTCCATGTTTTGTGAAAAGTCAAAGCTTCTCTGCTCTTGCTTGTGCATCTGTTTTGTCTCCTCTAGAAGTAAAAAGCTATGAGACAGTGCGACAAGGGTTCATAAAAGGCCCAGGATTTGCCATAATCATCTGAACATGCCTAGAGGATAGATTTGGGGACCATGCAGGGGAGTTTCACTGCAAAGTCCAGAATACTGACACACAGTATTTTGACTCCATTCCTGTTTCCTCTGAAAAATAACCCCCCAAAATGCCAAGGGAGTACTGAGAATATGGATACCAATTTGCAGGCTATGGAGCTGTCAGAGACCTCCCTGGGATTTTATTCTCTGTCAGAATTTGGATAGTTTGCTCTCATTGTATTCCTCTTAACATATTTCTGTACTCAGGACTAAAGGAGAAGCATGATTAGTACCTGCGGTGCTGTTGTACACTGTGAACTTAGGATGGCTGCAGACCTTTTCATCTAATCAGCACTCATGTGTCAGCTAATGCAAGTGCAACACTAAACATGTTCTGATCATCCCCCAGAGAAATGACATTTCATCTCTGGGTCTACATTTTGAGAAATCCTAAATGTTTTTCTCATTGGACTGAACACTGTGTGAATACCAAAAAACCCAGCTAAATTCAAAAGGTCATATTAGACAATTCTGAGGTGAACAGATGTGACTGTATAAGGTTACAGCTAGGTACTTCATGTGCACTTTTTAGCCTTGTGATGGGAATTGCATTTCTGAAACAGTCTCATTGGTGCTGTTATGCAAATTCAAGTGTAAATCACCAGGAGACCAAAAACCAAGCAAGTCTAAACCCTTAGTAATACATTTATTACACATTAGATGAGTCAAAGCAAAGCCCAAAGACATACGCTTCTGTGGAGTTAAACCTTAATTAGATGATAAATCTAGAATTTTATGATCTGATAAGTAATTCTGAGATTTTTTGAACGACGATTTTTTCAGTTAATAGCAAATTAACTGAGGAAAAACACCTCTTAGATGGCATGTTCTACTCATTGAAATGTAATGTTGTTTCTCTAATGAATACACACAGTTCTCACCACCACTGACCACAGGTGTGAGTGTACTGTCAAACCATGAGCAGACTTCTCTATATTGGGATAAGCAGAACTGTATCCCAGTAAACTAAGTGCAAGGCAAAGTAATATATTTTTATTGTGGGATTAGAAAAGGATTAGTGTAATTTGGTAAATGTTGTCTAAGGGAAAACTGAAAGGATTACATTCTCATCCCCACAGTTCAGAAGCTCTTAGATACACTATATTTTCACTAATGCAGAAGCTATAAAAATTTCTGGATATCCATGTTGACTGTCCTGATAACAAATAACACATAAACTTTGCTTTTGGATTAGTGGATGCCAATGCTTCAGTATATTAATTCCTAACCTGTTAGATTCTGTTGCAATTCACAAGTCAAAAACTTGTGATGCTTCTCACTGACATTAACACTCTGCAGTTAACAAGTTCTGTGACTATAGAGAATCAAGCAGAGATCCCAATAAGAAAAAGGATTTTAGATTATATTATTTTAAAACCATAGTTCCTGCATTGGAAATTTCCTCAGTATGACAGTTTGTAAAGATAAAATGCAGAGAACAAAAAATCATATAAGTAGAAAACTAAATGTAGCAAATGGGCCCATATTTATATATCAGTAGTCAGAATACAAATAAACATCCTTGGTAAAAACACATCAGTGCTTCCAATTAAGGTAATATAATTGCATGCTTTGAAGTGGAACAATGGAAAATTCTGACAATCCATTTTATTAATATGAGGCACAGACTTGAGAGATGTATAAAAATAACATTTAATCTGTTTAAAGCATCTGCTACTATATACTTTTTGTATAATATTTGTGTATTTTGTTTAAACACACATTAGTTCAATAAATAGATACCTAACTAGATACATATCTATTATATGATATCTGGTCCTCTCTTTAAAAACCCTTAAATTTTCACACGTTAAATTTAAGTGCATTTTTAGTAGGCACAGGTACTATAATGAAAGCATGTGATACTAATGTTCTTTACCAAGGAAGGAATCACCACCTTCCTGGCCATAGCTGGTGACATTTTTATAAACTCTAAATTAAAATTATTGATGTCTCATTAATTATACTAATGGTTGAACAACATAAACTAGTGGTGCTTTTTCTCATCATATCACATAGTCTTTTTTTCTTTCCCCTTCTTCTCATTTGGAGATTTGTGGTAGAGCTTTCCTCAGTCAGAATCACCAAAATGGGTGTTTACATTCCTGTCTGTGCTCATGAGACTTGTTAGCCTTGATTATAAAATTGAGATCTTATAAGTTAAACATCTTCAACTAAAACCAGCTGTTTTGTCATAAATATTTATGTATGGACAGAGCTCTGCATTAGTTGTTTTTAAAAGATATGAGCTACAGTTTTCTTCGGCTGCACTGCTGCAATAAGTGTTGCAGAAACCCAGCTCGCAGTGTCTTTCCATGGGAAAGGAAAGCTACTTCCTAACAGCAATGAGTAAATGTTTACTCTGCCTGTTTAACAGTCTGACCATTGAAGCAGTTTGTGTAAAATACTGTTCAGTCACCAGAGGGGAAAAAACTGGGCCAGGCATGCGGATTTTACATCAGGAAGGCAGAGGGAGATCAAGTAGTTTCATCCTCAAAAGGGGGTCATTTAAATCATTGATACTGCTTCTAGATGCCATAACACAGCTTCTTTATGTGCAGAGCAAAGGGGAAAGGGCTTTTAAATGCTACCTCTCCCTGTGGAAATGTTTTAGACCCTCCCAGCCTTAGTGACAGGTTACAAAAGGGCAGGCGGGAATCAAGTGCAGTGGTCTGGGCCTGACACCAGATGCCTGCAATTGCCTCAGTTTGCTGCTCCCTATACCTGGGATTTGTGAACCTGGTCATCCATCAGAGTCCCTTGCATGCAAAGCCTTCCCCTGAGGATGCAGGGCAAAGGGACGCAGTGTGCTGGTCTGGTGTGCCAACCCCTTGCACTTCCTGTAGGGGTTTTATTCCACAGACCATGTTGGCACTGTTGACTTCCTGGCTACAAACCCGGAGCAAGTTTCAGAGCTGAGTCTAGAAAGTCTTTGGGTAGTTTCCATGCTCCTTCCTTGAGGTGATGTTCAGAGGTAAAGTATTTGAGTAAACCAAGGGTTTTATGAATGGGGAAAAATGAAATGAGAATATGTTAAGCTGGATGTAAAAGGCGAGGGGATAGCATCAGTGATTGCTGCTGCTGGGTGGAGAACTGCAGAATGCTACTGCGTTTGCTGCTGCCTCTGCTTTGTGTGTCACAGTTGCAATGCACTGCCACAATTATACGAGTTGCTTTTGCTTTTCATTCTGACTTTATTAGTGTAAGGAGATTTTTTACTGAATTTTGTTGTTGATGTGTAACCCCAACTGTATTTTAAAGCATAAAATCTCTTGCAGTACCCGAACTCTCCTGGCCTGAAGCAACAAAGCAAACATATTTTACTGATATGTTTTGCGAAGGAACTGCTCTACACCTCCCTCTCTTTTGCAGAAGTTTCTGTTCTCAGCCAGTTACGCTTGATGGCTGTCATAAATTTACTCCATTTTCTTTCACATGATCTAATGCTGCTGTAACTGAGGGAAGATGCTATCACACAATTTGCCTGTAACTTGAGCAATATGTTCTCCTGGCTTCATGGAATCTCAGAATAATTCAGGTTGGAAGGGACCTCGTGAGGTCTCTAGTCCTGCAAGCTTAAAGCAGGGCTAGCTGGAGGTCAGACAAGGTTGCTCAGGCCGTTCAGCTGGTCTTTGGAAAGCTCCAGGGAAGGAGACTGCACAACCTCTCGGGTCCCTCCTGTTCTGCTCAGCTCCCCCCAGTAAGCACCAAACCTGCCTGCACTGTAGGTTATCTGGCAGAGAGGTGTCCCTTTCCCTGCAACAGATCTCCCACTGCTGTCACTTGCTGCATCCTGTTGGTGATGCTGCCCAAAGCAGAGGTTTCTTTCCTTAGTCTGCTACCAGGGAACTGAACCTGCTTTGGATTTGCAGAGCTGCAGGTGGAGAAGGAGCCAGGTGCCAGAAGCTGCAAGCCTTCAGGCTTCCCAATCTTGGGAGCTGTTGTGGTTTAACCCCAGCCAGCAACCAAGGCCCACACACCTTTTTGTTCTTATGGCTTGTGTGTAATTTTAAGGAATTTTTAGTGTTTGTGAAAAGGATGCAACTGAGTAACTCAGTAATGAATTCCTAGGGTAACAGCATCTTTACTCTTCCCCATTGCTTCCATATTTCAATCCTGATCTTCAAAAGTTGTAGCTTGCGGGTTAAGGCAGCAGTTCAGAGTCTTTGGCCCTAGGACAGCGCAGCCATGACAGACGTTCCTCGCGCAGTGCATGTCAGGCATTCGGGCTGGCTTTAAACACAGGCTTCTGCTACATTACATAGAGACTGCCTGGGGCTGATAGTGATTGTTCACCATTCGGTATTACAATATGGTTTTTTGTTGGGTTTTTTCAATAGCTGCTATCTGAAGAAAAAGAGAATACTGAATTTTAAATAGAAAGTGGATATAAAGATTTTATTCCTTACAGTATTTTGTCAGTACAACACTGCCATACCAAAACGCTCTGAATTTAAGAAAATGAGAAACAGGAATTTTTTTTCTTCTTCATCTTCTTTTCTCCTCTGTGCACTTCTTGGATGCTTGGAAACAATCTTGAGAGGTAAAAACTTAAGTACTGGAGCCTGAGTGTAGTTTAAGTTTGGTGTGTCACCCCTGAGAGGTACTACAATTACTTCACATGCACTTAATTTCAAGTGAAATTATTTTTATCAGAAGTAATAAGCCTGTAGTTCAGAAAGGAGAATGGGCTTGTGAATCTGTAGCAAAATATTAGAAATATGGTAAAGTAGATCATTAGTTACAAAGTAATACTTTTCAGAGCAAAAGTCTACTAATAGACATTTTTTACAATCAGGCAAAAGGAATAAATGTGAATGTGAAGGTGTCTTCAGCAGCTTTTTCCTGTGAACACCGGAAAGAATTTTAACATACCGTTGGAAATATCACTTGCCAAGAGCTTACAACAACCAATATTACTTCTCAGTTTATGGAGACTATTTAAAATGGATGTAAAGAAAGAAGTGTTAAGAATAATAGCCAGAGTTGGCCATGTTGCTGTATAAAACACTATGTGCTGCGTTGCTGTTGAATTTGGGTCATTGGGCATCTTAATGTTGCTACAGCAATAAAAATAGTCTGTGTTTAAAGGTCTGTATTTACACATTTCTCATACCTTTTGAACTGTGTTTGTATGAATACATTTCTCTCAGCTTTTGAGCCAAGAAACCTAATAGATTTTTATGTTCTTTTGTAAATAACAGACTTCAATTAACTATAGTTGAATTCATCTGAAAACGTCACTGAATTTTGATAACTGGCTTCCTTCAGATAAAGTGACACCTATTTTTGACTGTCAGTTGATCCATTAGTGAGAGTGAACAAAGTTCTGTTTCTCAATTCAGCTGCACAGCAAGTTGGTTTTTTTTTTTTCCCTTTTCACATATCAGTCATCTTACTAGGAAAACTATCTGTTAAAAATACTTAGCAAAATGCATGCATAATAGAAATGGCCTGTGTTTGAAAGGGAGTATGGAAGAAAGCATTGTTTGTAAAAGAGGAGTGACTAGTTATTAAATGAAAACAAAATTATGGAGCTTCCAAAAATAAATATTGAAGTTCTTGACATTTTGTTTCTTGTCTCCTCCTGAGTTATTCTTGAACCACTTCCTTTCCTTCTTGAATAATATAATCTTTGTTTCCTTTACAAAATACTTCCATTGTTTTCCACTGCATTTAATTTTCAGAATGGAAACATGACCTAAGAAGAGTATTGTTGTCTGTCAAGATGAAACACAATACATTCTTGTGCTATCTTTCCCTTGTTCTGTCCCAATTTCTTCCCTATTTCTAGGCAGATATTTGTGGTCATTTTCAACAATGTAAGTAGCGAGGAATTGGAGGAAGAAGCAAAAAAATGCCTGTTTTTTAATTTCAGGGCTTAAATACCTTGAATATGGTCACAAGTGGGATCAAAAGTAGCAAGAATTTTCACTACCCATAATTAAAAAGAAAGGAAAACACAAATGCACCACATGAACTGGAATGGACCAGAATATAGATGGGGAAAATTGAACTATTTCTCTCTCTGGTATTTAGGTCAAGCAGATAATTTGAGTTTTAATACTCCATTTTCTTGTAGTAAGAACTTGCTCCACCATCTACTGTTGAGCACTGCTTAAGTCCATTCTCCATTTTATTAACTCATCCTTATCCTTAACTGCTAACCTTGACTCCTAGTGAACTTTTCTGTGAACTCTGCCAAAATTCAGGGCCCGAAGTCAGAGATATGTCTTACTCCTTTCCACAGACTGTTCCTACACATAGCAGACTGCACTTCGGGGAAGTCTGTCAGCAGTAATCTCATATTACCTCCCCTAGATTTTTTTCATTTCCTCACTGTCTTTGCTTTTCTCTGTGGTCAATCTACATGTGCCTGTGGCAGTAGTTGTCAGGACCTGCTAAATGGGTGGCTGGGCCAGTTGCATCCTGATGAATGTGCAGGGAGTCCAGGGAGGTCAGCCCCAGGCGTGCTTTGCAGTGCAAGCAGCACAGGGCCAGATTGCTGCACAGACAGAGGATTAACTATGTGAAAATACAATTCAGACAAGACCCTTGACAAATTTTATGAAAATGATCTACAGCGAGGAATTTGACAAGGCACTCAGTGCTGCAGTCAGCACTAAATCCCTTGTATTTTACAACCCAATAATCAACCTGCTGCTGTGATTATCAGAGTGGAAGAGGATGAGTGGCGAGAGTAAGTGGCTGTTGGTGTGGTGCCCAGACCTACCAGGGCCCTGAAGCAGCTCCAGCAGGAAGCTATCCCCATTTGACATCCATGCAGTCTAAACAGACAGTGAGATTTGGGAAAGAAGAGATTCATGGAGAAGACCTTTATTCACTTGCCTTTGTCCTCTATTTGCTCTGATTAGAATCCTTTCTTCACTCTTTTTTTTTTTTACTATCCTAAAGTCAATTAAAAGATAGTTTAATATTTTCACCTGAGAAAAAGATGTCATCTAACAATCTACTGCTTTACCAGCATTGATTTCTTCTCTCAGACACAATTGTCACCAACTCTAGGACTACCAACAGTTTCACTAAAGTATCTCTAAGAAAATGTCTTATTTTTTCTTTTCTTTTTGTTTCCTTTATTTTCGTTAGAAAAAGTCCCATTTCTCCCCAGCAGGAGACAAAGTTTTTGGCAGATTAGAAACATTACATCTATAAAGCCAGCGAAAACAGCAAAGCTGGGTGAAAACATCACCACACTGGCTTTTTGAATTTTAGAGAATGATTTTTTTCCCCAGTTCCTTTTCAGTTTATGGCAGCTCTTTGGCATTTTTAATAAATCTGCTACTCCTCGGCAGGCATGAAATTCTATGAGTGAGAATTCCTCCGTTAAGAATAACTACACCAAGACCATGTATGCAATCTGAGACCTGTCCAGTCTTCCTTGTGCATTTCATTGTATCCTGCCTGAATTGTTGTGGTCTCAAGAGCTCTTATCCACTCCAAACCTGCAAAGAAGGGAGCAGCCAGTGCCCTAGAGAACACTGCATAGAATGGAATGAATGGCTTCCAAACCAAACAGGATATTAAATACAGATATTGAGTAAGTTCTGCCAGTGCAACTTGACTGCAAAAGGAGAAATGAGGATTGAAAATGTTCCTTGTCCTGTAACTGGTGTCTCACCCCCAAAACTGGCAGTGTGATAAAGAGGTACAGCTGAGACTAACTTGCATTTTTGCTCTTACTTGACTTTCTCCCTAGGATGAGATTGAAGTTAGCAACCCAAGTCTATCCTCTACTTTATCCTCAACTCTTAATTTTCTGCATAAGTCTTCAGTGAGCCCAGCTCAGATGGACTGGAGGATCCAGGCTGGAGAGGTTGCTTTTGTTGACATGTTTTGCTTTTCTCCTTGTTGAACTATTTGCTCTAAGATGTCACTGATCACAAATTTAAGAGTCACAGAAAATCACATTTCATATGGATAAGAAAAGATTATTACTGCAGGCAAGTGTCAAGGTTATAAACATTAGATGTGTTCTTTTGTCACCACAGAAGTAGGGGAGTGGCGGGAAGAAATAAATATTTTCAAAGGATGGGTTACTCTGCACACAACATGGAATTCCAGTGTTTCCTTTTGAGTTATTTAATGCAGTGGCAGAAGAGTGGTTTGTTTGTAAGGAAATTCAACTTCTCAGTTCCTAGGAACAGTTGAACTCTTGCTGTTCAGTGACTTCAAAAAGATTTAAGGATCACTGATCAATTGCCATGCTTTCTTGTATGTGAGGGGGAGGATATCTGATTGATGACCTGTGACACAAGCTTCACCTGTCCACAGGAATCTGCATACCAGCCGAATACTGAGATGACAAATTATCAAAGCATTTTGTATGGCCATCACTGAAAAAGCCTGTGGGGTCTGGAGGTCAGTTTAGCAAGTGCAACTGCATGGTTATTTTTAATTACACATAAGCTGCTCTTATCTCCTGAAATAGCAGAGGGAGTTTTGCCATCAAGTTTGGAGTGTGGACACACTTGTTCTTTTTTCTTTTATTGGCCTGGAGATTTTCCCAGTGTTAATCCTTTAAGAATACAACTCCACAGCTTTTTTTCTGCCTTTTTTTTTTTCCCAATTAATGTGCTACAACTGATTCCTTGTTTGCAAGCCTGAATCTAGTCTTTTGTTTAGTGAAGACAGACAGATTAGACACACTTCTGAATGACCTATTATAAATTGTAAGGGCTGTGTTTAATTGGGAAAAAAATAACAGCTGCTTAATTTATGGATATGCACAACAGGACAAACAATTTCAACATGGCAAGCAGAACACTCATCATTGATAGAGTTGGCATCATTTCCTCACACGTCTCAGTTGCAGTAAGAATCTCTCTCTTTTGGAGTTCATGTAGCGCTCCAGAAAGGTGCTGGATGGTGCCCTGGAGATGACAGCCCTGGGCTGGGCACGGCATCAGGTGCAGTGCAGATGGCAGAGGCAGAAACCTGGCAACCTCTGCTCCAGCACCAGCATGGGTTTGCTCACCCCACTGCGGGGGAAAATCACCAAGGGAGAGAAAATGAAGGCGCAAGGTCCCATGGCCTGTGAGCTGGGGGTGGCAGCAGCACTGGAGGTTTTGAGACAGAAATTTGTGCACTGTAAAGAGCTGGGCTCTTCTCAGAAAGATGATAGCAATGAGGCTTTTGTCACTACACTGGCACCTTCTCTTTCGTGAGGAATATGCTCATTAAAGAAATAATGTCCCTTTTAACCCATAGATTTGATATGTGCAGGAAAAGAAAGAACTAAATGACTGGAAACATGACTTCACGGTCAGGTAGTCCATGCTCTCAGCTCTACAGAGGCATTGTGCTGCACTCATTAATCTTTTACGAGTGCCTTTCAGTAGATTATTAGGAAACATCTGTTTAATATTTATTATTTTATTTCCTTATTGTGTGTTCTTTTCTATTCTCAAATATTCTCCCTAGGGGCAAAAATGCATATGTAGTGGAGGCTATGATTTTGGCAGTATTATTGTTTGTGTTGATTCTCTTTTCTTTTCTTTTCTTTTCTTTTCTTTTCTTTTCTTTTCTTTTCTTTTCTTTTCTTTTCTTTTCTTTTCTTTTCTTTTCTTTTCTTTTCTTTTCTTTTCTTTTCTTTTCTTTCCTCTTCTCGTCTCTTCTCTTCTCTTCTCTTCTCTTCTCTTCTCTTCTCTTCTCTTCTCTTCTCTTCTCTTCTCTTCTCTCATTTTTAATAACAATAAGTATTTCATAAGTATTGTGTGACCACAGAAGGGCACATTTAATTTATTTCTGTCTTCCATCATTAGAGATGTTCTGTCTTCTAGGTAGAGTTGTAACTCCCTTTCTGAGCTTTATGGCACTGAAAGAGTAAAGTTGTATTTTAAGGTTGTTGATCCCAAAATTTAATTTAGTCTTCTAAAAATCTTGGCCCCAGGCTATTGTTTGTCTTGAAAGTGGTAACTGAGATTTTCCCTTGCTTTAGGAGTCAAAAAGAAGTTGCTGTAAGAGAGGATAGATTTGCTCAGGGCATCTCATGTATTACAGCATGTTGTACTAATTGGAGTTTCCTAAGGTGTGATGGCTTCATGCCCAGGAACGACATGGCTGTAATCCAGCTGAGAGGTGACACATGTAAATAACCAAAAACGGAGCTTCATCTGCCAAGATGGGATGGAACCTTGTAGCAATCAGTGATGATCAAAACTGCTGCTTATGGATAGTGCTGTGTAACTTAGTTGCATCAAGGAATCCATGCACTCTCAGGCTATGTATATAACTGGCTAATTTGGGGCACATTTTCAATCAAAAAAGAATTCTCCTTCCTTCATATTCTTTGTAATTCTTCCCCCTGCTCCTCAGTGCTCTGTCTTTTTGAGATTCAAATACAGCCTGGTGTTTTTATAAATGAATTGATTTTATCTAAGCACTTTGTATACTGGAGTTGTGGTAAAACATAGAAAGAGCTGAGTATCATCAATGTTTTAGTGACATACACTCTAGATGAGCTGACAAATTCCCCTTGGTGATTTAGAGTAAAATAGAAAATGACTGGACAGAAAGGAGTCGTGTGGAATGCCACAAATGTATGAAGCAAAAAAAATCATTATGACTGTTTGAGGAGAATTAAAAGCCATGTACTCATCACTTCTTTCTAAAGATACCAAGGTATCATCTGAGCAACTGTTGTTGAATGCATTTGTACAGTAAGGGTGAATGTCTTCCATCTATTTACAGTTAAAGATCCATTTCAATCTCTAAGCAGTTCCAGTGCCATGGTCCAGTTCTACTAAAGGTTCTTTCAAGTCTAGAATAGTAACAATCCTTTAATGCATTTACAGTTAAATTTTATCCATCTCATCTTTGAGCCTTTTAAAGTGTATATTGATTATCACTAGATGAAATTGAATTGAATTGGATATTCCGGGTGGTCCGATGTTGCCTTGACTTTGCAGTGTTCAGTGTTTTCTTGTGAGACTTTCTCTGTCATGGCCATGACTTGTTTTCTCTCTATTATCTATGTTTTCCTAAATTGTATCTGTGTTTACAAATTCCAGTATACTGAGTAGAGAAATATAATTGACAAATACTTTAACCAAGTAGATTATAAGAAGTAGTGATTTCTACCTCCAATCCACAGTGATGTGTGAAAACATATAAATAAAAGTCAGAGGGCTCTGCCCTCTCTCTTCCTGCTCTCTCTCCTACTGCGTCTGTGTGTTCTTTGTGTAACTCTCCTTCAGGCCCTCGGCCTAGCAGGCCTGCCTGGAGAGTGCCATAGTCCTATCAGTGACACCTGGGAAATACTGGCATATTCGAAGAAGGAAGAGAACAGTCTCAGTTTGTGTTGCTGACTGGCATGAACTCTTACAGCAGAATTCAAAGGGGTTTCTGTCCTTTAACCATCTGCCCACAGCTCTGGCATTCCCTGGTGTGCAGGGTGGTTCTTCGGCTCATCAGCCCTGCTGCCATTGCACTGCTTTCATTCTCCATGGCTCGACTATGGTGATAGTTCTTGTTACAATGACAGATTGATTACTTCAGCCAGGAATGTCGTAGGGTTGTGTGTTTTTCTGGTTTTCTTAAGGTAGATAAGATCCATGCTGAAGCCAGGTGTTGCAATGCAGGATGTGATGTGGGATGAAATGCCAGGGCTGAAGATGTGCTATTGTTCAGCAGCAGCCCTTGGGACTTGGGAAGGCCTTTCAATGGATGCCTTCTTTGAGTGTAACAAGGTGATAAGTGTGATTCAAGTCCTTGCCATTACTGAGTTCTCTGTTTCCAAACAAATCTTTACTGTAATCAATAATGTCTGAAAAACAGCATCTTGTATTGCCAAATTTCAAGGGTGTCCTTGAAAGTTAAAAAGGTGTGAATCAACCATGGATCTAAGTATATAAGCTGCCGTCTTAGTACATCTCATCCGGATAGAAATAGGCAGGACTGGGTATTTTCTAAAAGCCTGGTCTTACAAGATTTCTAGCTTCAGCAAGAAGGTTCATTAAGTACTTAACAATTAAGGAAGTTACTGGACCTCCCAGTCCTCTCAGACTAACTGTTCCCCAGCTGCAGAGACCAATAAATATCTGTATCATATGTTGCATTTTATGAGAAAACAATTGGAACATTTTTGCAGTCTGTGGACAGTTAAACTCTGTGCAGGATAACGTAACATGTGAATTAGGGGGCCAAGCCAGTATGCCCTTTCTTTTCCAGCCTTTAATTTTCAAGCCAAACCTGTGTATCCCCTACTCCAGATCAGTGTGTGCATTATTTTGTAAAGTCTTATGTGCAAGTCTTAGAAGTCATTGAGATGAACTGTTAAACGTGCTTTGATTTCAATGGCAGATCCTCTGTGTATTTAGGACACAGTAGGCTAAAACTCATAAAAAGAATTAATCAATTTTCCTGTATTATTAATTATACCCTAAATTATTAAATGATGGGATTTTCTAAATGCTATTTATTTTTCACCACCTGTTGCTGCTAATCAACTTCCTGTTTAATTTAGACAAAGGGAAAGGACTGATGCTTTTATTTTCTGTACTACATAATACTGTACTGTTTGTGTTCACATATAATGCAAAGGGATGCCAAAAATCTAACAAATATTATTTTAAATGGTATCATGATCTGTGATGCTGTTCTACACATTTATTAGTATGAAAATCATAAAAAGCTAGATCAGCATCAGCACATTTCTTTCTGTGGGAAATTCCCTATTATGTAGTGGACAGCACTACCTGTTAACATGCAAGTATTCTGCTTGCCCCAGTCTTAGAAATTAATTTCTTATTGTTAAGATGGACTAGTGCCATGAAATGTGCTAACTTCAATAGAAGAGAAAAATGATTTTAAAAAATCTCATCCAGATACAGTCCTGATTATGATCTTTGGACATAATCCATTGGGAGTTTTTCATTATTATTTTTAAAGTTTAAAAAATGAAGTTTAAAATATGGTCTGAAAAATGAATACAGAGTACCTTCTTATGCAACACTGCATTGTAAAAAAAATGAAGAGAATGGAAGTTTTCAGCATAATATCTGATAAACTGTAAAACCTGCATATATCAAGCAAACTGTAGTTTACAAGAGGCAGACTTTTTCTGTGCATGTGCATAGGGTACTAAGAGCAGATTCATCATGCTTGAACATAAATGAGAATTTAATTGACAAGTCTCACAATTATCTGTGTAGCAATATAGTCATATAATTAGTATAAAAATAAATGTGCAAGCCAAAGATTGTTATAGCAAATGCAGTTTTACTGTAAGAGAGGGTTGTGACAGGAAGATACTAAATACAGAAATGTGCTTAGAGTCTGTTCTTTAATCATTCTCCACAGATATTCATTTTACAGTGAAATCCCAGTGGTTTGTTTCTGCAGTGTTAGTGTGGGAAAAGGAGTAGCTGAAGGGCACATGAAAATGGCCACTACTACGATAATAATTGTGTGAGTAGCCAAATGTCTCATCCTACTAAGAAGAGTAGACGCACACAGTTTGTGCTGAAAAGACAGGACTTTTCTCAGCTTTGGCTTGGTTTTATCTCAGATAGCAGCCTGCCAATGCAGCCTAAATGACTGGCAGCCAAACTTGCCTGTTCACATAAGGCTCTCCCATTTCCCAGTTCTAATTCATTTCTATCCCTGTGACAAACACTAACACTATTGGAAATAACTACATATCCACCTGCCAGTGTCATTGAGCAGGAATTTCTGCCAGTCTAATTGAGAAGGAAGTTCTTGGCTTAATTATAGGAAAGAAGGTACTTGGTTATTTTAAGATCAGTCTAGAAATTGTCATCTTGCTGCTAATTTCTACTCTCCACATAACTGAGAGTATAAGGCTTCCATGTTGCGAGGCCTTGCAATGCTCCTGGAGTTCTCATCCTTCATTAAGGTAAAAGTTAATAGGACACAGTTTTAGAGGGGATATGAATAAATCCCTTATCTATACAGATATGCTCCATTTTCCTAACATGAGTATTTTTAAATGTTCACTGTCTAAACTCCCACCTCATATGACTTATCACATTTACCCCTTAAATCCAGATCACTTACAGCCTCAGCATGTAGTTGCCACCTGTGTCACCTCTGCTATCCTCAAGCAAAGTGAAATATTCCAGGGAATATCTATCATTATAAATTCCATCCAAAAAAAAAGCTTTGGATTTCATTAAGATGACACTGTTTACTGGTTTTGGGGTTTGTGCTTTGGCTATTGTATTTTCACTTATTTATTTACTGACCTTTTCCTTTTATTTTTCTTGCATACCTGTATGTTGTTATGTTACTGAAGTTTGAAGAACTTCCACATTAAATGTTCAGATTTTACACACAAAATTTTGTCTAAATATTGAGCCAAATATACCTTATTTTTCAAAGGACAAAGATTTAGTCCCAGCAAAGCTGATCTCTCCTCCGTCTGTTTTTATTTTTCAAATGAAGTGGAGCTCCTGCCACAGAATTGAAATTAATTGAAGTTAGTAAAAATTGCCTGGAAAAAGCACAGTTTAAATTTTGAAGGATACCTTGAAGACAAACAATCTCAGAGTTAAAACATTAAAATGATTTCAGTGTTCTACTGGAAACATTCCTCCCTTTCATCTAAATTCTTTTGTAAACCAAAAGACTTTTGCTAATGTTCTGCCAAATGCATATTTTGCTTTTTTTGAGGGATCTGGAGGAGACAACAGATCTGGTTGCTGTCTTGAAGTTCCATGCACACTGGGGATATGTTTTTGGCTCCAGTCAGCTACTTGAAGGATATTCTGGGTTGCCTCTTCTCTTCAGTAACTCCAAATAGATGCATGGAGGAGGAATAATCAGCCACTGAGTCTGCTAGACTTAGAGAGACTTGGAAAACCATCACAGACTTTGGTATGTAAGGGAGTGGCTTTTACTCATCAAAGGAAAATGGAAGTTCCTTATTGCAGCCAGGAGATCTGGTAAGGATATTTGTCCTGTGTGATATTTCACCTGATGTTGTCTCTATAATAATTGTGTTCAAACAAAAAGTGTTCCTTGAAGTAAGGCAATTATTTTTAATCTCTAAAGCCAGCAGAAAACTTTTCCGCTACAAATACAAACATATTGAACAATTTTGTAGAGCCTTTGATAACTGTAAAGCTCTTTAATTTGTTTTAATATTTCCTTTTTTTCTTTCATGCCCCTTTTACAATTGGTCTTTATGCTAAAGAAGAGGAAGAAACCTTGGGAAAATAGAAGGCAACTGTTTTCTGTAAGTGGTTTTAAATCATTAGATTTCTTTATCTCCTGCTCACCACCCCCCCTTCCCTATTAGAACAGTTTCTATCTTATGCCACAAGCAAATGTAATTTCTGTTGTTGCTTCTTTGCAAAATCCAATTTGTTATGATGTATTATGCATGCGAGTATAATTGCAGAGGAGGAGTTAGACTGAATGACAGTTTAAAGAGGTGCATTCCTTTGGCTGTGTCACTCACAAAGAGTAGCAAAAGAAAAGTGGGACAAATTGATGCCCTGATGGAAGTATTAATCTGCTAAGACTTCAGATGAAACAATGGGACTGCCCTAATCAAGCCATATCCTCTAGAGAACAAAATTATGGCACTGACTTCTGATACAGAGAAGATTACTGTAGCCTCAGCAGCAATATCAGTGCTAAGATCTACTGTATTCTTTCTGTATCCATTACTAGCAATTAAAAAAGTGCTTGTCAGTAGCAATCTTAGCATAAACCATTTTTTTCCCTAGAAATGTGAGGGTTTTATGAGATCCTGTATAATGAGTTAGTCTTTTGCCATATATTTTCATAGAAGGAATAGAATAAAGTATGTAATAATAATAAATAAGAGCAAAATAGCAAGGTAGGTAAGTATTCCAAGTGAAATCTCTTTAAAGAAAATGTAAAATTTTCACTGCAAATGAGGATAGAGGTTATAAATACAACAAATTATACCTTTGTAATTCTGATGTGGGGGAACATGATGTATCTATTAAAATAATGGTAAAGTATTTTATATTTTTTATTTTCTTCAACAAATTGGAGTGGTAAAAAAAGAGCTTTGAAAATCAAGCATTTTTTAAATTATTCTTTATATCACTGAACTGCAATTCCTTTGTACTATTTTAGAGATAACTGCTCTGAAATTATTTGGGCCATGTGTTTCTGCACTGTTTCCTGAGTCTGTCACAGACAGCCAGATCAGATGGCAGCAGATGTGTGGTGCAGGAAGATTCCATCAGTAACCTTTGATGCTGGAGACTTCATGCTTGGAACTTTCTGAGTTACTCACAGCTGCCTACTGTGGGAAAGGACCCTGCAATCCAGGATGGTTCTTCTTTCCCACTGCCTCGCATTATCCTGTTCCAGGTCTTTGAGCAAATGAATTTATTGTTGGTCTAAACAAGTTACAGGAGCCTCTATAATACAAAGTTCTGCATGCAATGAGAAAGTAAGACTGATGTTTCATATTCCTTAATTTTGTATGAATCAGATTAGATAAATCAGTTTCTTAAATGTACAAATGATAGTTTTGATGGTTGAGTGGAGTGGGAATGGGCAGCGGAGTAAAACTGGCCAATTGTATCATATTGGCTCTCTTCTTCAGGGACATTGCATTTCAGAATAAAATATTCTGTCCATTTCTCCTGAACATAATGAACCAGGCACTGGAAACCTGCCTGTTACTCCTGGAGTCTCTTCTCTTTAGGTATTTCAATATTTGTATGTGAAGGTCATCAATTTACCCATTTAATCACATTAAGCTATTATTTGTGGGAGCTTGGGCTTCCTTTAATTCTGAAATTCTGAACTTTTCACCATGTCTCAGTATATAAATTCTACATTCCTTATTAAAGAAAATGGAAAATCTGAGAAAAGTAGGTCAGGTCCTCCTTCCTTGATAAACTAGGTAGGTGTGCATACTCCCAGATAAGAAATCAGTCTGACATTGTCTGTGCGGCATTATGAGATCTCCCCAAGAACCCTGAAATGGTGGAAACATGAACTTGTTGGGTTTGGGGTTTTTTTTTTAATAGAAATGTCAGTATGCTGCCATCATCCACTGTCCCAAGAAATACTGAATTTTTCTTATTTTGTCTGGATTCAGACAAAATCAAGTCTCTGTATACTTATGGACTGAATGGGATCCTATGATAATAGTTTTATTCCAGTGAAGATCAATTCAAAGAAAAAGACCTCACACATAAAAGCCTTTCCTGAGTGCTAGTTAGCAAGTCCTTTATAAACAGAATCTGTTTATTATTTCCACAGAGTTGTCTTATCAAATCCTCATAGAAATGAGATCTATCTATAAGTGTCGTTAGAAATTGCAAACAGATATATAAATTGAAGCAAAGTCTTGCTATTCATGAAAATAATCTTTTTACAGGATATTTTTGTACCAAGCAGAATATTATGTTTGGTAATTTCTTTTCAAAGAGACACTTTAGGCTTCTGTAATAAACAGTACTGTTATCAACACACGCAGAAAAGTCAAGTGACTACAAATTCTTATAGAAGTGTCATGTACTTCAGCAATAAATATTTCTTACAGTCACAGAGTTTTATGGTATCGAATAGAATGGAAATACTCAGAAAATAAAAGAAAACAAAACCCTTCCAAGTTTTAAGCCTTTTTTTGCCAGCTACCCCAGCTGGTAAAAAAATTAATGTACTGGAATAAGTATGGAATATGTTTTCAAAGCTGACACTGGTCTTTCCCTTCCTGTTTAGTGAGTACTTGATTGCCAGTCAAACCACCAGCTCAGGTGAGAGCATTCTAGCCCAGGTAGCCTCACAAAAATCACCACTCCCAAAGAAAATGTGAAGGAACCAGTATAAGGTATCAGATGCATTTCCAAAATATTCAGCTGGTGAAAGCCCTCCTGTGCCTGCTCATGGCATCTGCGGCAACCAGCCTCAGGAACATGGATCCACAGAATGGAGACTGCCAAGGCACAGTATTTCACAGCTGAAAGAATAATTCTCTCTCCAAAGTTCTGGTGCTAAGTGTAAAGCTGAAGGGGGGGGAAAAAAAAAAGTGTTGGCTTAACAGTTTCTTTCCATTTCATTGCAGATGAGACACTGCTCATAAAAATCAGCCCTGACTTCTGTTATGGAAATCCTGGTGTAAACATTCATTGAGTAAAGAATCCAGCATCTGTAGGATACATCAAGTAATTGATTTCAGAAATCAATAGTGAAATTATTAACAGTCAGCCAGAGGTCATTTAGTCTTAATTTAACCACAGTATCATCTCTGGGTATTTTTATTTTTCTGTCCTTTGCTAGAATATCTGTTTGAACAGTGTAGTTATTACAGATTTCACTACGAAGCTCACTCATTTGCTCTGACTGGGTGAAACACTTTTGGCCAGATAGCTCCTAATACATAGAAACAGGCAGACAGAAGGGTATTTTGGGAAACCGTTAAGTAAGGCTTATGAAGTTTGGATCAGCCAAGCTTTTTTTTACAGTGAAGAAAACTTTGTTCTTAAAGCCCACTACAGAAGCACTGCAATTTCCTGATGATTTCTGTAACAGGAGTCCAAATGCCTTCATTGCAACAGTGGTGAAAGGTGGATCTAAGCCCCCCGGCCCACATTGATTTAGACTCTTCCTGCTGCTCTGAATGATCCCTGGTAGTTTGTTGTCCAAAGAAACCATGCAGGATAGATGGGATCACAAGTCCATTAATATAATGAAATTCAGTGCTCTTTAGGAAGACTCCCTTTGTGGAAGAAGGAAGGAAATAGAAGATACAGCAGCCTGGCATTAGGTTATCCATAGAATAATCCCTATGATTCAGTTAAGTAATTTCAAAGGTGATTTCTGCTACCTCGTAAGAGGGGCCAATGAGGAGAGGCTCCAGACATTATTACAGGAAAGTGAATCATTCACTGTTAGGTGCCTTTACCTTATTGCTCTACATGTTACAGCTCAAAGATGAACAAAAAGCAGCTTTCTTTTAAAGGTATTGTATTCCAGTTGGTATTTAGAGTAAGTCATCTGAAAATAGCTGCTGGCGTTGTTTTTTCATCTGCTGCTTGGATGGATAGGTCTGTTTGAAAGAGCTTCCTTCCCTTACTTTTAAATATGAGCTAGAAATGCAGTTATCAGACCTGGGTTTTTTAATCCTTTTATTCACACTGTATCATGATATAAGTGAGCATGCCTATTAGTAGGGTCTTGTGATATATTAATCACAGGTTTAAAAAAACTCCAGTATCAAGAATTACAGAATTTAGTCTGGAGTATTTAATACAGAAAACTCTTCTCTTGTTTTAGAAGCAGCTGGTGGAATTCTCTACATTTTCAAGTACTGGAACTTCCCAAACAAGTTCAGTTTCTTCCCATCTTGTACTATAGACTGTGGCTATGGAAGGAGCAGGATAACAGTTATTAGAGAATAAAAAAGACCTCTTTATTCATTGCCAGCTCCCTTTCAACCAAAACTATGTTGTTTTCTGTAGAACATAAACTAATGCCTTATCATGGGAGACTTCTGACATTACAGCAGTTCCAGAGAGCAGCCCTGGTAACAATACAATAAAGGTGTTCAGAAGCCAAGTGCCAGTGGGTTCCAGTGAATTGCAGCCTCTCCACAAGGCTTTGGTCTGGGATCACCCCTCACAGGCAGGAGCAGACCAGGACACAGCAGTCCCGTGGCTCTCACTTGCAGGTGTTCCACAGAGCTTGGGGCAGTTTTGAATGTGCCATGAATTTCGTGTGGGCCTTCCAGACACCCTGTGCCTGGGGAAGCCCCGCACGGCGGGAGCTGAGACCAGGCAGCCCTGGCCAGCAGCAGCCCTGGCCAGCAGCAGCCCCAGGGACCCGTGGGCTGTTTGCTCCTGCCCCTGGCCCGGTGCGGGGCTCCCAGCAGCAAGGGGTGTAAGCACATCAGAGCATCTCTGCGACAGTGGTTCCATAGGAACATTAAACATGAATCCAACCCAAAGCTCTGCCGTTTGTCATGCAGAATTAGGTCCCGATTCAAGACTAGAGACTTTTTCTCCTACTTTCTGTGCCTTTATGATTCATCGGAGTTTATTTCTTTGTTCTGAAATTTATTAAAAGAAAAAGTGCGTATCAAAAGGGAAACAGGTTTCAAAATGTTAGCTTTGAAGCTTGTAATCTCCCACAGAAACTCGACTGAAACTTGCAGTGTGGTTTGCCCCACAGAGAGCGGGTGAAAACATGATTTGGAGCAGCGTGACAATGGCTGTCAGCTGCAAATTCTTCAATTAAAACGAAAATCCTTCTGCCCACAAATTCTGTCTGCGTCCAATTAGAATGAAAATGTAACAGAAAACTAGACGGATTAAAGAGCACTTGTTTTTCTTTCTCTTCGGTAGCCTAAATTCAATATAATGCAACTTGTTTCATTTGTATATGTAGTTGCTTGCTTGGTCAGGCATTTCTGTCCCAGCCTGGTTGAGCTACTAGAGTTGCGAGTGCCACTTGCATTCTTTTCATATTGTGTATACAGTGAACTTGTATCATCTATTGTTTGTTCTAAACTTCTGACTTTGTTTTACCAAGGCTATCTCTTTTTAAATTAGGAATTTTCTCTCCCTCATGCAATTCTTCTAAATTACTTTTTGGAGTACTTGCTATAATATTTTAGGTATCTTTGATGTTTTACTTTATAGTCTTAGATTTTATTTTACATTTCACAGGTTCCTAGTTGCAAATAATCCTACAGGCAATTTTCTCACATTGCAACTACTCCTTGAAAGATATGTTAATATAGCAAGACACTTGCAATACTGGGGGTTAAGTTAATCACCCAAAATGAGCCATATTACTGTCAGTGGTATATAAAGACATCCCAAAGTGAATTACTAGGCAAACTAGCATTAAATCTCCTTTATAAAATAACAGAACCTTAAGGTGTGCAGAAATAAATATTTGTTTCAGAATCTATTGAGCTAAGAAATCTGGAGTTTTTTGTTTCTGCACTTGAAGATAGCAAAAAAGTGCAATGTTTGTGTTGTCTTTAAAAAAAAACCTTTGCATATTATTTGGAAAGCCTTTGTGAATGAAAAAAAATTAAAAATTAATAACGAATCCTTTTATGTTCATATATTTGCACATAAAAAGGAGTTTCCTGCTCTGTGTTCAAGCTAAGTAGGGCACCCAAATAAGTAACGGATAGATTAAATTACATCACTTAAAATGAAAATTGCAATAATTCTCATATCCTTAGACTTATTTGCAAGTATCCAAAAAATATGTGCAATAGACACATATCTTAATTTGTTCATTTGATAGTATAATTCCCAGTATATGTTCAAACAGGCAAATTGAACACTGTGTTCGAAATGCACCCCCCATACGTAGAACTAAGCAGACACTATCACATGTGGCGTCCCTCTGCCCTAGCTGGGCACAGAGAGCAGTTCAGCTGTGCAGGCTGGAGAATGGAGGCAGGATCTGCTGCCAGGTCTGATTCCTGGTGGCTGCATCGTGTGCGATGCCACAGCGCTGCTCTACACAGACAGTGAGTTAAGGAGTTTCAGATAGTCTTAGCCTGTTTGTCACCCGGGTACTTTCTCAGCAGACTGGCTCTTTAGAGGGAGGCAGAGGTACAGCTCAGGACTGTGTTTTAGAACAGTGGTGCAGCCGTACTTATAACGATCTAGATTTCTGTTTCTTGTCCGGAAAAAAATGAAAATAAGATTTAGTTACATTGTAGTGACATGCATTTTTATTAGAACAAATGTATTTCAAAGAATAAAAGATAGGGGGTATGCGGGGAAGGTTTACGTGGAACACAGTATTTATTTGCCATGCATATTTGATACGCCTTCATTAAATACGCAATAGAAATGTCAACATAAAGTGCTTTTTAGATCGTCCTATAAAAACAAACTGCATTGGTATTACAATTGGAATGCACTAATCTTTGGTTAAATACAAGCCTTATTTGCTATCCAGCAAAGAAATATTTGGTTGAGTGTTGTTAAACAACCATATATTTAACCTAATTTAATTTACCCTTAATTTATAACGTCTGATGATGTGATACGGTGTCAGTGTAACCTGCACAGCACTTTCCTGTACCATCATCTGTCATTACATGGGTTTTTTCTCTCTCTCACTCATTGGCATTCAATCACTAGCAATTATCACCAGCCCATGCCTAAATTGAAATTATTTTTGTGGTCTTGCTGAACCATGACCAATCCTTCTTACAAAGAAGAGATAGCATCCATCTCTTCAAGGAATACTTTTGTAGCCATACAGTCTTCTGACATAACCATAACAGATAAATCTATTCACTAGTAAAGTAACATTTGAAATAGATTCCCACATTTGTGAGTTGAAGTTTGAAACTAAATGCTAAATATTCCTAAGTTTGGGGATTTTGGTTTGCATTTTTGATGGGTTTTTTCCTTTGGGTTTTTTGGTTTTTTTGCTGATATATACGTACTGACTTAAAAAGTTGTTCATCACAGCTTTGACGCAGGTTTTTAAATAGTGTTTATACTGATGGCTAATATATACTGAAAATATTCTTCTACAACAAGCACAGGAAAGGTACTTTTAATCAGGGTATCCAATTAGGAATATAAAATATACCATACAGGTTTGTCATCCAAACCTTACCTGGACCAGCAGTTTATAGGGAACTTTAAACTGAAGTTTATGCCCTGAAGCGTAACAATATCTCTCCCTTACAGCCTTTGCAATTATTTCATTCTCTGTAATGTAAATGTGGATGTTCCTACTGTCTATGTACCCAGTATTTTGGGAGGAGCCTTACTGCACTATATTATTAACACAATAATAATTTTAGCAGGAGTTCCATAGGTGTGCAATTTATCTAAAAACTGTCTTTCTTCAACCTTTCTGTAGGTTTATGCAGCAAAAGTGGCTGCAGTGTAATGCAGATAACCCTGAGCCAGATGTAAATTCAAACCCTGGTGACAATCTGCGCGGTGGCACTGAGCTCGGCATGGCCAACTTGCTTTGCTGAGGAGGGGAGTAAATCAGCTCCTGCTGAGCCCGTGCTGGAGCCGTGCCTGCCAGAGTATGGGACAGTGGGGCAGGGCCACCGTGGGGTTCTCCAGGTGCTGCTGTCGTTCCTGACAGACTCACAGGGCAGCAAGGACGCAGACACCCAAATCATTGCTTTCCTGTTTCAGTGGGTGGCTCCTTGGTCAGTACATTCCATCTATAAATTTCCTATATTTCTTGCTCTGACATCATTGTTATAATTTTTATCCTGTCCTCTTTCTGGCCTGTTTTTCAAAAAAGAACAGCAGCTTCATTTTTACATGGTTTTGCCTTTAGCCTCTTTCCAGTTTTCCACATGACCAGAGTAAGAAGCATGTTATCTTATTCCACATGCATCACACTGCTGCCTATATCTGCCACATCTGAATGTCTCCTATCTAAAAGAAATTCCAAAATGGTGCCCCACAGCCTTTAGAGAGATTTACTTCACATAAAGCCATCATGTGTCTGTGCCCAGGAATGTGCATAGCAGGTTCACTGCCATCCATACCCTGAAGAATGTACAGACCACACATGTTCCAGAACTACAAAGGAGTTCCAGTGTGCACAGGCTGTGCTGGGAAAAAATTAAATTGACAAGGGAAATTAGAAATAAATTTTGAAAAGGATCAAGAATAACTGAAGTCCAATCATATTTATATTCCCTTTCCAATCATTGGTATACCTTTTTTTTCTCTTCTCTTCCTGTTCTCGTTTCTTTGTCTTTTTGTACTCTGCCCACTGTAAGTCTGACTCTTTAAAAATATGCTTTGCTAGATATAGCATTCTCTCAGCTCATTAAAACCATGGAATGGTTATGCATTGCTTGTGATGGAATAATTCAGCATATATCTTGGTACATGAGAAATACAAAGGAAAAGTAACACAAAATTTGTCTCATTCAACAGGTTTATTACAGTAATTTATTGTTTTAAATACCTGTTGAAGTAGATACTACTATGAATGGAGCCACGCAGATAGACAGACATGCAGGCAAGACTTTGTACTTTATTGCTTTGGATGATTGATGAAAAATTATAATGATTGGTAAAAAATCTAAACTTTATAGGAGGAAAAGGCCACAGGAAAAAAAAAAGACATTATTGTATTTGGGGATTTCATTACATCCTTCATTAAAGATCAGAACAAAAATACAGGATTTTAATAATGAGGTATAATTCAAAATAAATTAGACAATTAGAATAAATGCCTCATTAAAATAATGAGATTTGTGTGCTATACAATGGCGCTTGTTTTTTCCTCATTCCAAACTATGGAAGTTTTGGTTAATATGCCAAACTCCCAAAAATGCTGTACTGCCAAGGGAAGCTTTTATCCATGCTCTAGGCAAAGACTGGCCTGGGCTGCACAGCCCTGGTGAGCACTGTGAGCTCCCGTGGCTCAGAGGGACACAGCTCATCCTGCAGAGCCAGCTGACCAGGGACCATGTTCCTTAGCTGCCCTGAATGCTTTTTGGAAAAAAATGGGGTAAATTTTGTCACTTTAGAAATTATCTTTGAGGGGAAATAATGGGTGATAAAATGGCTGTTAGCTTGACAGGGACATCCAGTCCTCCAGGCTTTTTCATGAAAGACTCACATTTCATTGCCATTTGAAACTGTCAGAGACATATATTTGTTTGCATTCTCATATCACAAACACCTAATGAAAATGACATGACAAGACAGGGAAAACCATTACCAAGCTGAGCCCAAATATGCCCAGTTCAGCCTCAGAGAAATTTTTAGCCTGCAGTTATAAGCCACTGTGAATAGGTGTTTATAATGAAAGTGCCATCTTAACCTTATCTGCAGTGGCACTACTGCTTTGCTATAATACCTCCTCTCCTGGCATCTGTAAAATTGTAATCTGTCCTATGGCTGGTAACTGAGGAGATGATGAAACCCAGGGCTATGCTCTGAACTACCTTAATTTATCTGTACTAGGCTTTTACTGACACATGAAAAGGGAAGGTGAGCAGTGGGCAAGGGGCTGATGTCAAACAGATGAGTGCCTCAGCCATTTGGGGAGAAAGGGAAATGATACCACATGGCTGTCTGCATCACTCACCAGATTATGTTATAGGTCTTCTTTCTCTTCAGGAAACATGCAGCAAAATTGTTCATGATGTTTGAAGGGTTAATCTATAGTATTTGTTTTTCAGCCTGGTGGACCTACAAGCAAGTCAGTGTAGGACATCATGGTCTCACTAATGAAGATGTTATCTCTGGAAACTTCTGCGTTACTCAGCATTAATTCCATCCAACTGCCAAGCAGTGGTATGTGCTACACTGATTCTTTGTAATTAAGATAACTCTTCCGTTACTGCTTTTATCAAGTAGGCACGATGGGAGAGAACTGTACTGCTATCTCTGAAAACAGCCATGGTAAATATTTTTGTTATATAACCACCTAGTAATTTTTCTCTCCTAAATTGTTTGTTACCTTACCTGACCTCTTTGTAAATTGGCCAATTCTATCTTTACTCATACAAATTAATGGTCCAACAAATTAACTTATTTTTCAGACTGTTATATTTCTATCCATTAGCTCAAAGTAATGTTCAAGGAGATAGGATTTGATTCCTTAGGTCTTTTCTTTCAAAATTAACCTTTTTCCCAGTTGAAAAAGAACACTTTAATATTGGGGTACGAGTGATGTCAGCCTTGAAAGAAGACAGGATTTTAAGCCTTGGCAGAGAAAGCTTTGCTTATGACTGAAGTAGTAGCCTGTGTCTTACCCAGGGAGAGGACCAAATAAGGTCTCACCAGTCCTGCTGTCAGTCTGCAGGACTGTTCAGACAAATCTGGCAAAGCTTTGGGTTTGATTCTCTGCAGAAGAAAGGAATTGACAGAAATTTCTGCCATCCAAAGTCACTAAGTTTGAACTACTCAGCCTGTCTTTCTGTAGCCAATTTTCATTTATTTCATATGCATGACACAGAACTGCTAGAATGAAGGGTTCAGAGGGGGCCTCTCTTGGACACTATGCAGTGCAGCAGGTACCTCATCCTCTGGCCTCATTTCCACAGAAATTACCCTTGTTAATGCTCTGTTTTATCCTTGTGATACCTTTTGATTGTCTCACAGCTCTGTGAGTGCTCTTATTCTGGCTCAGGTAGATACACAACAGTCATCAGTGATTTCTCAGCATCTCACATTATTTACATTTCTGCTAATTCTGGGAACTGGTTGGCTATAAGGGACTCGATTTCCTTTTGGGTGTATTGTATGTGAGTGACCCTGTGGACAGCCAGTGTAGGCAGAGTTGGAGAGGCATTTGCTGCGTGTGTGCATGCACATGGGGTCAGGTCTTAGAATTCTCAGCATGTGAAAAGAACAGTTGTATTTTCCACACATAGATGATATTTATAATAGTATTTTCAAATATACTATTATAATATATTTTTTTCTAAATTCGAGTATAGAAATTTATGAAGATTAATATAAAATGGTAGATATTTTGGAAAACAGGGAAAATTCTAAAACAGAGAGAGAGAGAGAAAGATATAAAATGCTTTTCCCCTCTGCTAAAAAAAGAGGCCATGCAAACCCAACACAATGTCAAATCTAATTATTGGGAACACCCAGCACCAAAGGTACGTCACTCCTTTCACAAGGATCTGTACAGACTCCTTCCCATATTGTACCTTGTAATATTGTTTGCCTACTTATCAGAAGGCTGTTTCAAACTGTTTTGATTTTCTCCTTAGTAGTGAATTTTATTTTTTTTTAAATTGGCATTACAATTTCAGCTCTCTTCCTGCACAAAAAAAAAAAAAAAAAAAAAAAAAAAAAAAAAAAAAAAAGTGAATGCCCTGTAAATAATGTTTAGATAAGCTGGTTGCTTATCTGAAATGTCAGTTTTTCTAATACTTGTTAGGACACTTTAGAGTCATTCCAACCTTGAATTGCCATAAATTTTTTACAGTCCTATTTTCTACCTATTCTGATGCTCTTGTGCTGTCCGTTATCCAGATGTCCTTCACCACTAAAATAATTCTCTGAATACCTGCAACAGTGCTGGGTAATGCCACCTGACATTGGATGACAAGAGATCTTTATTTTATGGGTTTACAATAATCTGTGCCCATTTTGGTGAAGAAAAAAATGAACAGGGGGATTTTTATCAGCTGTTTGGCTGGCACGTGTTTGCATGTGCCTAAGTACCTTTCCTGTTTGCTTTCCAAGATCCTGATACAGAGTGCAGCAACATCCAGTAGCACTGAGTAAGTCCTCTGATTGTAGCCTAACTCTCTTCTCCATGTTAGAGTGTCTTTGCATAAATTTTTGTTTGAAACAATCCAGGTGGTTATTTCTTGTCAGTCTATCTCATGTATCATAGTCTCAAGCTATTAGTTAAGAAGATTCCAGAGCTAGAGCTGTCTTCTATAACAACAAAAAAAAATGTAATTAAATTCATCTCGGTTGATTTCTATCTGAAACAAAGAAATAAACACAGCAGAGATTCAAGCAAGACAATCCTCAGAGCCTTCAAAATACTTTTATCGCTTGAATTACACAAACCCTTTGCTCTATCTGGCTAGACATAAAAATCCCTGAGATACTGAGCCTTGATTTCTGCTTAGATTTTGTAGCATTTGGTAAATAAATCTATCCTTCTAAAGTTAGAATGTATATGGATATAAAATACATGTAAATCATACCATTTCGCCTTAGTGAAGCTAGGTTAAAAACATTCTCCAGGAGCATAAACCGCAGGAACAGAAACTGAAAAAAGCATTCATTGAAATTCATGCCTCTGGAATTCATGCATTTATATAACAAGTTTGTTGTGGTCTTTCCAACTGGTGAGCTGAGTGTGCAAAGATGATCCACTGCCCCCTCTACAGACCGTCTCCCCAAACCCCCTCCCCTCACTCCTTACAACCTGTAATTTTGAGTAAGAAACATTTGCTCCCTCCTCATTGGTTGCTTTTTAATTACTTTGTGTGCCCTACTTCTTTTGTTAAGAAAGTCTGAGGTTTCCAAAACCAGTTGTAAACTGAAAAATTGCTATTTTATGAGCTAAAACTGAAGTCAGAGTCAGGTATTAATCTCAGAAAAAAAAATACTGAGGATTGTAGGGATTTTGCTCTTTCAAGAAAATGACTTTTAAGACCTCCAAAGCAGCAAAATTACTTCAGTGAGAGCATTAATGTTAATCAGTGTGTGTTACTATTGTTCAGTAGAAGTCAGGACTGAACTCCACAAAACTCTTTCAGCCTTTCATCTCTAACTGTATAGATGTGCAACTAACAATGAATCTTGTTGACAATTGCTTCCACATCTATTGGCAGTCAGTCAGCTGCAATGTGAACAGCGTCGTGCACAATATGTGCAGCACAGCCAACACCCATTAACTATCTCCCTAGTTTCTCCTGTGACTTAGAGAACATGGCATTTTTCCCCAGTGAGCAGCCTTTTCAAGTGTTGAATTAGTAATATTAGCACCAAATACTACTAATTTGTCAGACAGGCTGTGTTTTTCCAAAGTGTTCACAATGGGGTCTGATAACTGCTTTGTAGAGAAGCAGAGCAAAGATGAAAATTCAAAAACTTTTGTAAATCATTTGTATAGGATGTAAAGAAGTGGTGTGAAATTCTTTTTTTGTTTTTGACATTAAAGTAGTAAGAATGTATCTTTAAAAAAAAATAAAAGTGGAATCTCAACCCTGCTCAACAACAAACTTAAATGCATGCTACTATAGAAGCATATACATAAGTTCTGTTAAGAAACAGAGCTAGAAACACTTAGAACAATATGAAATAGTAATTTAAATAGGGTGTTGTCTTGATCTCTATATTTTCAGATTTTAATGGCTAGCTTGAATAATATTTATTGAGAAGAAATTTCTCTGCTATGAATAACAAATTTCTATTTTATATCATGCATTCATTGCTTGCATAGAGTTTCCAAAGACATCAGTATGAAATCTGAGTAAATACTTATGTAGCATATGAAACTGAAAAGCACAAATGGACCAGGGTTGATAGTCTTATTTTTCTAATCAGTTTTCCTATGCAATTCTTACAAGCAAATGCACATCCACACTTACATGTGAAGCCATACACATATATAGATAGATAGATTTGTATCTAATTTTCATAAATACATAGCATCTACCATAAGTAACAACATGACATGACATTCAACAGACAACAGAGATTTACTGTGGACATCTGAAAAATTAATTCTGCTCCTTTCCTTTTGTGATTTTTTTTTATTTTCAGTTTGTGCTTAGTCAAATGCAGCATATGATGCTCTGTAAGTAGGGGTTATTACAGCTGAAGCTATTGGTGGTTTTCCACATTGCAAGGTTTGCAGCTGGTCAGCATTAAGCCAACTGATTTAGTGCAAGGAGGGACAAGGAACAACTTTGGTGGCTGGGAAAAAGGTATAGAAATTCTTTGCCAGAATTGTCTAAAATGGGAAAGAACCTTGTGAATTATTTGTGATTATCCAAGATGTTTTGTCCACATCTGTATAGCGCTGCTTTGTAAAGAGAGAAGCTCTAACCTCTCTGGAGAGTGGATGGCATTACAGGAGCACTGGCTGGGGCAGAACTTGTGTTATGGAGCAGCTTTGTTATCTTGCACTGCCCAGAAGGGTCCTCTTTTCCAGGGCCAGGGAGGCAGCTGATGCATGCAGGGAAGGGCCACGGCATGGAAGTGTGAATTCTTGCTCTTGAGACTGCCAAGCATTTCTCACCTGGGCTAATGAATCACTTCCAATTTCTAGAGGAGCCAGGGAACTCTACAGTCTCTCTCTTGTCTGCAGTTTGAAAGTCCTCCCCAGTTTTTCAGCTGAATCATTTGTGGATTTTGATATAATTTTAGGAACAGTCTCTGTGTTGCTTTTTGGTGTTCTGAAAGTTGTGTTACAGGAAAACTTATAATGTAGGAAAAACTGCATTTTGTTCCTGGAATATCAAGGTTGAATGAAAAAAAATACACTGGCAGTGAAGTCTGGGTAGTTGGTTCTGTTCTGAGAGTTATCACTGATTTACTGGACTCTAGGCCAGTCATGGAAAACAATTGGCCTGATTAATATCCACAGATCTCCCCAAAACAGTGACTTAGGCATTTCCCTAAATATTTGATAGTCTGGAGAGAGGAACATTGCCCAGGGATTATGGAAAAAAAATAAATTTCATAATTCTAAGGTGTGTTCTGGGATGCTTAAGATCTAGTTCCCAGTTTTGTCATTACCCTTCCTGGATCCATTGTATGTGTCACAGATCTAACACAATTTTGACTTACAGTTTTTTGGTATGGTTAGCCAATATTTTTAAAACATTATAATATCCTTTCATGGAAAATTCGACATAAAAAATTGTGCTGCCCTTTGCATAATATATTAGATAGTACCTTTCTTTTATTTTACTTGAATTTTGAGAAAGAGTTAATGGAATTATTCAGCACTGGCAGAGCTGAAGCAATGATACTAGTTGTAAAAATCACCCCTGTGCAAGAATGTTATGTTTTTATTGAAGTGAGTCTTCTGTTTTATGCTAAGCAATTGCCCTGTGTTTTAATTCCCTCATAAAGATCACAAAATAAAAAAGTAGGAAGAAAAAGAAAATAGAAGAGTATATGCTGTAAATGTTATGTTCACATATTTTTTTTCCCCACAAAGAAAAGGAAATTGCTAGAAATGTTGATTTGTTTTAAACCTTTCAACAATTGGAGATTATTGAAATACTAAATTACTGGCACACAAGAGAACTAGATGATTGTTGTTCCACATTTACAACACAAACCAATTGATGTGTCAGAAAAAAAACAACTGCAGCAAATATTTTGAGTCTTAATTATCAGGCTGAAAAGGCTGATGAACAAAAGAGAGAAGGGAGGATGTGTGGAATAGTGAACAGAAGGGCAAACACGTTAAAAAAATTTTAAAGCCTTTGTCAGGCTCAAAAAGAGAAACAGACTTAATTATTATTTTCTCTTCATTCCATTTTGGGAGCTTTATCTGAAACTATAACTTACAAAGAGCAATTATAAGCAAATGACGCCCAGCATGAATACTTCTCTGTGATTTGATTGTCTCATCCTTGGCTCTTACATCAGCACAATGATGTGATGCCCATTGGAAACCAGCATGAGTAGGAGTGTGGAAGGGAAGCCATGCAGTGATTTAAACCTATAGCTTCATTTATCTGCTCCATATGGAATTACAACCTGGACAATAGTATGAATCCATTAAAATGAAGGGCTTGTTCCAGTGGAACCTGGCTAGATTAGTTAAAGTATTCTGCAATTCATGGAGAACAGCAGAGAATAAGGAAATAATTTCCGAGAATAATCCAGAGAATTACTTTATGTTTCTGATATAGATCGCTAGGGAAATAATTTAAAAACATTTTTAAATATCTTCCATTTTCTATTATGAGCCTTTGGATTTCCACAGTTTGAGAGAAGTGAGGCATTGTGCCTCAGAAAACTAATTACAAAACATAAAAATGCTCAAGACTAATGGAACAAATCAGACAGAAAAAAGATTTCCATACAGAAAGATCAATGTTGGAATGGAAGCTACAGATTTTACATGTCTTCCTCTCAACATCTTCGTTGCACATTCCCTTTGTTCCTGTTAGCTTACTAATTAGCTGTGATTTTTTTAATGCCCCTTACACTGGGTTAATTTTGTCTTACTCAACAGCAGGGGTTTGTGTAATAATAATTCACAAAGCAATGTCAATGATTAAAATCCTTTCATTAACATGGTACCTTAAAGATAATGAATGTGAAGCTTTTAGCTAACCCAATCTCTAGGCTCAGAAAGGCAGTTTCTGCAGAAAATAATAAAAAAAAAATCCTTGTACAGATTAGCTTTTGCCAGTAGAACAAATGAGATCTTTGTTTGGGTCTATTACAAACACAAAGTCATACAAATCAAAGAGCATTTATTATGAATACAATGATGTAGCATGCTTCTCTTGACAAAAGAATTATAATAATGTACTTGAAGAATGCAAAACAGGCATTCAGAAGTGCTAATTTTGTGGCATTTTTTGTAGACAGCATTGTCAATGCACAGATAATCAACTGCAGGGTCAGAGTGCCTTGAGCTGAACGTTGTCAGAGATGTGGCGGAAGGTGCTATGGGCTGGATACGTCATTTCTCTTCAGCCCCTTCAAGAATTTTAAACAGGTTTATCTGTCAGGATACAAGAAGTGTGGTTCAGTAATTAGGGACATGAGAAGAATTACCATTTTGAAAAGTTTTAATAAGTGCTAGAACTGTTCTGCTGAATTTGTCTTTTCTAAAAAGTACCCTTCCACCTACATTGCAATGGTTCTTACATCTCATTTTTACTAAGTGCAAAGGATGTTTGCTGGATGAATTCATCCACATACAAATAACATAAATAATAAAGAAAGGTGCCTTGGCAGCAACAGCAGCAACAATATTGAAAAGACCAGGAACTCTCATTCAAATCAGTCACATTAATCGCCCCTTAATGTACAGTGCTTTCAATTCTGGAAGTCAAATTGTGGTTTTGAAAACTAATATGTAATATATCTCTATTTTCTACCATCCCATTGTACTAGATATCTGGATTTGTTTTAATGTCAAATAACATTTGTACAATTTACATTATTAAATTCTGGCTTCAACAGGTTTATGTAAAAACTAAGAAAAATTCCCCTGTCCCTGACACAATCTTTTCCAGTTAAGATTGTAGAATTTTTGTGCATTTTAAACGATATTTTTCCAATACAATGGACACTTCTAAATCTCAAATTAAGGGATTGTGTTGCAAAGACTCAAGCAAATCTGTGTCTTTATAAAAATAGACACTGTCACTGAATTCATCCCTGTGCTTGCTAAGCCTCTACTGCACTGAGGGTTTTAGCAAATGATCAATATGAACAGAATTCCTCAAAAAATGAGCTCAGCTGATATTTTAATGGGTTGATAGCCAAGTGGGTCTTTCAGATTGTCTTTGTGCTGTGTTATTCTCTCAATTAAGTAATTTAAGATGCAGGTCAGTAAATGGGTAGTTAGTGGGAACACTTCAGTTGTAGCTTCTCTATAATTTTGCTGTGGATAATTTCATATATTTTTGTTTCTAGTGCGTTGCTGTTCCCATTGTTCTCATAAGCACAAATAACTGCTTCCATATTTTTAAAGGAAAGAAAGCAGGTGATAGCCCCCTAGAAAGCTGAGTCACTGTGCTGGCTACTTAAATTAATGTAAATATGACTAAGTAAAAGTTTCATCTGATAAAGGTGTTAATATGAAAACTGAAATAAATGTTTTTTGTAAGACTGTCAAGACAAAGCTTCAGGGTTTAATTTGTCCAGGAAGATGCAGAAACTGTGAAAATTGTTAATTTGATCTATGCAAACAAAAATGTACTGTATCTTGTTATTTTTTCCCATTTTTAGCTTACAGGCAATAATAGCCTGATAAATCTGGTTCAGCCGAGCAGAGTTCCACACAGTATGTAACTTGCCTTACAGCTTTCCTCTCCAAAAACACCTGCACTGATCCATATAGATTCTTGTTTCCTAGAATGTCTCACAGCCTTAAAAAGTGAGAAAAAAAAAATCAATTTGTAAATGGTTAGTATTTAAGTAGTGTTTTCTGGTTCAGTATTTTAAACGTTTTTGGTTTTACTTTTATTATTTGCTTTTATTATTAAGTACTCATGGAAAAAGTGCTTCCTCATTCCTTTTCCAGAGATGTCATTTCAGCTCTGTATTTCACGAAATTCTTCTCCCTTTTTTCCATTCTGATGTGAAATGCTCCCCTCACCTTTCCAAAAATTAATGAATTTTGTCTCATCAATAACCCTTTCCCAAAGAATGGGCTCAAATGGATCGAAATCCTGACCTCCATCTTTCTATCCCAGCTGAGCTGTGCTTAAGTTAGACACAGGTAGTTACCTATCAGGAGATACCTGCTGCAATATCTCTTTTAAATCGTGCTATGTCAATCATATCTTATTGAATTGAAAAATGTGTATCTTATAAGAGTTATCATTTTCTTCTCAGCTGGCAGATGTGTGAGAGTGTATCTTCAGTAAAGACTACTAATAAAAGATCCAGACCTATTGTTCCTACATATATTGCCATATTCCGATAGACATTTCAACTTCTCTGGCAGGTGGAATGGCATACATGATAAAAGTGAGACAAAATCAAGTGAAATTGAATACAAATAATCTCATAGTGGATGAAAGATATTCTTCCCATGGAAAATATTTTGAAGCAGCTTATTGCTGTATGAATGGGGAGCATTCTCCATGTACTAGAAAGGCACTGGAACAACTTGATTTTTTAACTCTTTTTTTAATGAGAAAAACAGTGAAATAAGTAAATAAAAATAGCTAAATAAATCGAAATAATTGTTATGTTATTTGTTTGTTTGTTTGTTTTTTCTGAAATGTCTGGTTGAAGGGTTAAGACCTCTAAGTAGTCCTGATTTTGGCTGCAATAGAGTTTATTTACTTCTTAGTCCATGGTGCAGTGCTGCTTTTTTTGATTTAGTATGAGAACAATGCTGATAATGCACTCATATTTTAGTTGTCACTAAGTCATGTTTCTTCTAAATCCAGGATTTTGCATTTTCCCACGCTCTGCCAGTGTCCAGCTACACAAGAACCTGCGGGGGAGCACAGCCTGGATAGCTGACCCAAACTGGCCA
>VYZT01050234.1:28426-74075 GCA_013400735.1 Pomatostomus ruficeps | reverse complement strand
GCCTCACACACTGTGTTTAAGGTGTCAGTGATGTGGACCAAAATGGTGCTGGTTCCCTGTCCAGACTCTTTTGTTTTCACTCTCTATAAACCCACTCACCAGAACTAGAGTCACTGTTCATACCATTAAAATACAAAATGAAAGCTGTGAAAAGACTTGTCTCTGTGTGAATTAGCTAGTAAACAATGTAAAAATGGGAAGGAGGCTTTTGTTTCCTGTACATGGCCAAATCTGGCAACTATGCTCTTGTTCAGACTTGCAGGCTAGGAAATGTTGTCTTGCCTTCTGGTGCTGGCATGTTTCTATATCCTTTCATATATCTGTATAAATATACTTTGTGCATTGTTTACTATGGAGCTAGTATTGATGGAGAAAAACACTTTGAGGTAAAACTGTTTGTAATTCTCTTATTAGTGTGTACATTTTTTTAAAAATGCACCATTTGTTTACCTCAATTAATTTAATGGAATGGACCAATAAATGTATTAAAAGATGACTCCTTTACTTAGAATAAAGTTTCATTTTTTTTCAGTCTTCACCACTGAAATTACGTGTGTGCTTATTTTGCTGAGCAGCTCACTATCTTACTGCAGATACCCTTCCCCTAATATCATGTTCCACAGTTGATCTAACTAGAAGTCATCTGATGTGTTGCTGTATTACTTTCTGGTACTGAAAGTGAAGGAACTGAGGAAATGTTTTGTGTGTATGTGGGGGACAGGGTGGCAGCAACTTCCTCAGAGCAAGAGATTATGTAGTGATGAACCAACTTCTGCTTGCTGTACTCCTGGCTCAAACTGAAACTGCCTGATTTGCATCCAGATTATTTCAGTTATTTAAGGGCTTTTAACTTCCCTTTACTCAGTCCAAGACCTTGAAAGCCGCTTAATCCTTCTTAGTTCAATTAGCATGTAAGTAGACACATCCTTGTGGGACATGCCAGACTTTTGACTCATGTTTGGATTTATGTGACATCATCTCTTGCTAGTTGCTGTATTGTATGAGGTTCCTTTCCAACCCAGATTAAAGCTGTGGTAGCATAGTGACTATTACACAGTGTCAGTGTCCCTGCACCTCCGTAAAACCTGGAGGAGCTGTGTGCTGCTCTTACCTGTTCTCAGCCTGTTACAGGAGTGGCATACTATGGTGGTGTGAGCTGAAACACCAGCATTAGCTCTTGAGTCTTAGTCCTCGCATGAGCTCTGTTGAAGCACTGTCCGGGGACAGTGGGACAATCTCCCAGAAGTCAGGGTCATTAACATCTATTCAGGGGTATTTTATTGTAGGGATTACTAAAATTCTGTTAATCTTACATATTTAATGGTGTTTTTTCTCTATTTAATGGTCTTTTATGTAACATTAGTTGGCTGGGCTGATAACATCTTCTGTAACTGCTGGAGAGCTGGTGTGTCCTGCTGATGGCCCTGTGCACATGGCATGTGGCTTGCAGCCGCATTTCATCAACCAAAGTCACAGAACTGCCCTGAGATTTCTGAATGAACAGACAAGAAGGAACTACTGGAAAACTGATCCTCTGCTTTCCCCTTCCACTCTGAACAATGTGTCTAGAAATGCTGTTTTCATTTCTAGCCCGTATTCTTGTCCCTCTTCAGCATTGCTAACCAGCCTAACAAAAAGCAGGATGCTCTGAGGACTTCTGGTGTGCAATAGCCAATGCACATACTCTGAAAGATGTGATACTGCAGAAATAACAAGGCAAACATCTCTTCCTGGGCAAGCTTAGTGGCTGAGAGGTTGTGGCATGCTGTGAAGTGGAAATAAAAGTGCTGTGCATCCTGTAGTGCTGGTAACTGTAGGGACTAATGCTTGGCAAACCTTCCACACTGGTAGCTCAAAGAGTTGATAATGACCAAAAGGCACCTCTGTTACTCAGTCAGAATCTGAAGGGAGCCAGTGGTTGACCGTTGTCTGATGGCCACAAAGCTGTAAAGAACACAAATGCAGATAAGAGTTAACAAATTACCTTCTAAACTGCAGTTTGCTCTTTCCACATCTATATCTTATACTTTGCTGGGATGTCTGGAGCTGGCTGAGTGCTAGAGGGATTCCTCTCAATGATCTTCCAGCCTCTCTTGTGTACAAGCAATGACACTGGCACCATTTGTCATCCTTCAGACTTTAATAACCTTCGTGCTGATAATGGTACTAACTTCCATTTGAAACTTGTATTAAAAAGCTTTTGAGTAGCTAGTGGTGACCCCTGTTAAGGAGAGGATTGTGCATAAGAAATAAGTCTTCTGTGTCTGGAAGATTTGAGGAGGAAAGCAGAGCCAGGGGAATGAATGATGAGTATGAAGTAGCCTTCCCCACACTAGTAGTCCTGAAGACACTAGTTGTCAAATGTATTCACAAGCCCAGAAAGCATTTTGTGCTTTGAATAAAACAAGTGGTGGTGGCGGGGCTTTCCTTAGTGTTGCTTTTACTTCCTCTCTAAGTGCTGCCACTGAAGTCAGTATACATAGTGCTTTTAGACTTTCTACTGCTATATTTTTTTTAAACTATGGCAGAGCTAGGCAAGAATTTTGCCTGGAATCAGGCATTATCCTATCCAGTACATGAATGAAAGTATTGTTATTGAGTAGATTAAATACTGACATTATCACAGTTCACTGCATACAGAAAGAATCATGCTGTTTCTAGTAATGAAACAAACTGGAGATTCTTGGGGAGGCTCTAATGGGCAAGGTGAGTTTTGGAGGGAGAGCCTTCAAAAATTCTGTAAAAGTCAATGGAGAGGTCGTTTAAGCTTTCTCTCTTCAAATTAAGCTGGTTTTGTGCTTAAAATTTGTTCCTGAAATTGTACCTCTCAGTCACTCCATAATGGTATTATTGGGTAAATTCAGTGGACCAGTAAAGTAAGCATTTCCTTCACTGTAGTAATGGTTTCTCTTTAAAACATTTGAGGGAGACTCAGATTATTCTTTTCTGTCACAACGGGTAAGTAACATATAATAGAATTTTAAAATACATTTTATTTTGTGTAGGGTTATTCCTTCATTCTACTTACTACTATTTTTGCAGTATCAAACACTTATATTTGAAAGCTTTGTCTCCTGAGATTATTAGCTATCTGTATTATACATTTTAGATCTAGAATGAGGAAGTATGGAGAAAATACATGTCCTTTTCAACAAAACCTTTCCTATTTCTTACCTTAAAGGGAGGAGACTCAGGCAGCCAACTAGGAAAGACAAAATGAAGCAGAAGCCGCTGTACCAGTCCAGTGTGTTTTGATAGATCTTGTTGTAGACTGTAGATGTCACTACTCCCGTGGTGACTAAACACAGCTGCAGCAGGACAAACATCTTACCTGTAAGACAAGAAAATAGTTTGTTACTGGATATTAAAAAACGAGCTGTGATACCTCCCTGACAAATCCAGGGTCACAACTGTGTAGTCATTGCTCCACTAACACCAGATGGCATAAGCTTGTATCTGCTTCTGTTCTATACCACAATTAAATTATTTTTCTTTCTATGAGGCATGGGACAAAAGATCCACCTGGAAAACTATCTGCCTAACAGTCTACATATAAACGTAGCTGCTTGGAAGAGGAGCAATGAACTAGTCAGTAAGTGCTCCTTTTCCTAGGAGGTAGAAAAATAGTCTAGAGCTAACATCTTCAGGACAGGAGAAACTTTAGTCAGGGTCTGCTTCTGGCCTAGGCCAGAAAAGTGGTTCACAGGGTTGAAATTATAATGATGCCTGAAATAGGGATGTGTGTGTAAATTGTATGATGTTTCATGTGGAAGAAAGACAGAAACAGTGCTAGTTGAAACCACTCTTTACTTCATGTTTCTGTCATGGTAAATGAGTGAAGGTGAAGTAACCCAGCCCTGCTGGGATGTACAGACAAGGGGTAAGGTCAGGGCTGTGTGCTGAGTTTGCTGCCCTGGTGGCCTTCTGCAGCCACTCAACACCAGCAGCCACCAGCTGAGGACATGAGGCTGCTGCCAGAAGGCAAGGGCTGCTCTGCTGCAGGGTCCTACCTGAGGTCTGGACTGATGTTGTGGTCTCATGCAGTCTGTATGGCTCAAGGAGGAGGTTAAAAACATTGTCATTTATAGTGATTAATTTGGGGTGTGACCTGGTCAGTTTGTGACAGGTAGATGATTTTGCTGTGCTGGATGTCGAGGGAGCACAAGGAGCAGTAGGAATGAACTGGTGATGGAGCAGTGTCATATTCATATGGCAGAAAGGAAAGGGATGTGAAGGAGGGCCCAGGGAATGTGTTTGGAGGAGTTAATGTGCAGTTATGGGCCTGGGGTGCTATTTGAATGAATGACCTGTCTCTTGTGTCCAAATCTAGATCATTGGGGTAAAAATGGTAGGCTTCAATATGCTGTTGCAAAATACATTTTACTAATTTGTAATACATATTTTAATAGAAAAGAATTTCTGCTGCTGTTCCAAGAAGAGTCAATTTTTATGCAAAGGCTATTCTTTGTAGTTAAATCAGGTCTGACAGGAACAAACTGCCAAACACTTGAAGAAATGTTTAGAGAGCATAACTGAAAAAAAATGAAAAAGTCATCCTTCCCAAAACTGAAAGTAAAAGAAGCCAGATATAAATGGTGTGAATATCACAGTGTTTCAACTCAACGTCCTGCTTTTCTTGGCTCTCCCTCCCTGTGTTTTTGAGCAGCACTTCAGCGATTTTCCCTGCCTTTGAACTCTGCACTGATTGTAATCTTTTGAAGTGTGTGCTGAAAATTCTGTGGATAAATGATGATGCAACCAAGGATGAGAAGATTGGATATGAGAATCTTGTCCAGCAAGTTTTTCTGCTTCTCCCTTCCTGTTTGTGGGATCATCTGTTCTGGTATTACTACACAAAGCACGGATTGCAGCAATAACTTACCTTTCTCTCTGTACTCTAGGCTGAATAGAGGGATTTCAGGGGGTTTTGATCTGTAAGGTAACCAAAATACTCACCATAGGATGATCCTTCAACATGCTTGGACAACATGGACCTGATGGTTGGTAAGGGGATGAGGGCAAAGAGCATCACTGCCCGTGCTGTAATGCAATGAATTTTGAGTTATCACCAGTACCTGCTCTTTGTCACCCAACACAACCACTGCTTCTGAAGATTACGTGCCTCTGGCTTGGGCAGGCACCTTGCTTCACCTCTTCTCATCCCTTGAGTGCCAAAAGGAGGTAGGTCCTCACTTCATCCAAGGCAGATAAGCCACCTGTTGTTCCCATTAGCAGAGGTACTTTGCCCAAACGAGGCAAGGTCTCTTGTTCTCAGCCAGACATCTCAGTGTAGATGGGATCCTCACTCTCCTTTGAGATAGTGAGGGTAATGGTTTAAGACTTAACATGCAGAGCCTTGAGAGGAACAGCACCTTTTAACACTGCATCTGTCTTGTATCTCGGTGCTTCTGGCTCGCAGTATTCTAGCCTGGCTCTACTGTGAAAATTTATAGGGAGCTGGAATTACTTTCCTGTCAGCAGAACCAAGTCAGTGAAGACTTAGTCCATGTCAAGTGTACCAAGGTGCTTCTGCAATGCAGGGAGTAAGCATTGTACACACTGTATAGCAGCATGTCTTCATGATGAAGAGGAGCTTAATTATTAAACAACCTTTTCTTTTTTCCAAACTTTGTATGTTTATCTTTTATTCAGCTTGATTGCCATAACAATGTCTTAACATTTTCACTCAGTGTTTGGCTTAGGACACAGATACAATATTCTGTCATCTTTCCCTTTAGAACAACTTTTTTTAATTTTCAATTTTGCATTCCCTGTAGGAACAGACAGAAAAATTGTTTCAGGATGTTCATCTCCAGTTTGCTTCACTTTCAGAAGCAAAACCTTAAAGCCATGCAATAGACGATACTCTGTGAGATATCTCTGCCACAATGAATGTGGATCTTGGATGTTCTGGTTTTTTGTGTTTCATCGTAGGTTACCTCCCAAAAGTAAACTTGCGTTTCCTTTATCATGGGATGTTGCCCCATCTATTGTTACCTGTCCCTTAGTAATATATGGACAGTGTGAGATTTGTAAGCTACATTATTGTGATACTTTACAGCTCCAGTGTGTCATTAAGTTTCCCATCGGCCGTAAGTGCCTTCATATGACAAAAATAAATCACATCTTAAGATGTTAACTTAATAGGAAGTCTTTGCCATTTTGTTTTTGTTGTAGCGTTAAGCCTTAACCCAGAAGAAGCAAGGGCTTCTCATTGATGCAGTGATGTGGTCCTACTAGTACAGAGAGTCAGCAACAATTCCCAGTTCCCCAGTGTGAGCATTGTTCTGCTCAGACCTGGTCTGTGACCAGCTGATGAATTTAAGTCAATGGGCCTTAAACTAATCCTTGGAAGGAGTGTATGCCTCCTCAGGATATTGTAGATTGCTGAGTCCTAAGAGTACAAAGGGAGATGTGGAGAAAGAGGAATAATAAGAATGCTCTCTTGCTAATTTCCCATGTGATGGTCTGCCTAACTCCCTGCTTGCAAACTTGTTATGAAACAAAGGAAAAAGCTCTTCCAGTGATGTTGAAACACCGCTTTCTCACGGTGTATTTACTTATGTGAGGGGCTGTTCAACTCACCAATGTAGAACAGGAATGTCCACTGCACGAAGGCCATGATCAGGATGCCAGTGCTGAACGATATTACTCCGATCGTGATCATGGTAATGTCTCTCAGGTATCTGGAGAACACAAATACCCCTAGGAAACTGGTAATGAAGATCACATACCCAGCAGCATTGCCGTGGCCAATCTCCATGGCATTCCAACTTAAAGGTTCCCTGAGCAAGAATAATGGGAGTACGGTCATCGCACCAACCACAGCAAGGTCATAGAGGATTGCTGCCACAAACAGCAGGATGATGATGAGTTTCGAGGGGGATACCACAGTGGAGATGCTGTCCTCTGAAGGCTGGGAAGTCTCTGCCGCTGCTGCTTCTGGTAGCTGACCACCCACTTCCTCTGCACTTTTGGCTTTGGCTGGGCAAGAAGCTGCTGGCTTGGGGACTGTGAGGACAAAAATGCAGTAGAGGAGACAGAAAGCATAGCAAGCAATGCTTAAGCACACCAGCACGGTGCCTTCTCGATAGCGGTCACTGAAGCCAACAAAGAGGTAGCCAGATGCCATGCTTCCCACAAAGCCAGCAAGGCCATACACCAGTTCAATAATGATGAGCCTCAGAGACCTCTTGCTCTCAGAGGACCCCAGGGATCCCAGAGCCATGATGCCTGCCCAAAGTGTGGTGAAGCCTCCAGTCAGCCCACTGAAGGCAGCGGCCCCATACATCACCTCCACTGGCCAGCCCAGCAGAATCAGAAGGAGCAGGAGAGTTTTGGAGCCCAAATAACCAAGAAGAGGGAAGCAGATGGGGATCTTCCGATGCATCCTGTCCCCCAGCTTGGACAAGCCATAGGCTGACACCAGCGGGCTCAGGCCCAGAACTAGGTTGTAGATGATATAAAAATTAGATACAGCCTTCTGCTGAGCATCTTCCAGGGTGTGGGAGGGAGCAGTGCGGTTGGTCTGGTTGTAGTAGTTCTTCACCACCAGCAGCAGTGCTGTATCATAGAAAGCACTGGCCACTTGGGATCCTGCGACCACTGGCTCAATCCATGTCCTCATTGCCGTTATCCCCACCATGCTGCTATCAACCAGCTCTTCTCGGAGAGAGCAGCTTTCTGGGAGATGCACGTAAGGAAACAGCTCCTCAGAAGCTCTGCTCTGGAGGCATGCTTAGAAACAAGCAGCAAAAGGAAAAACAAAAGGTCTGCTGGGCTGCGCAGGTCCGGAGAGTTGTGCAAGAGATGATCTGTCTGGGAGGATGTTCACACCTCACCTCGCTATGTGTACACACACCTGCACATCCCTGTGCTGCTCTGAGCTCTGGCTCACACATGGGAGGCTTTTGTACAGCCGGAGAACGCCCTGCACTTGTTGACTGCCGTTGCTCCTCTTCCTGGTGTAGTTTCAACAGAGGTCAGATGACCCAGGGAATTTCTCTCTCACAGAGCAGGAAGTGAAAATGCCCTCATCAAGTAATTGCTGTAATTTGGGGTGGTGGTTTGTTTTTTGTTTGTTGCCTTTGGGCTTTTTTTTTTCTCCTTTTGGTATCCTTCATGTGTCAGAGGACTCTCAGAGTCATTGTAGGAGCAGGGGATGCCTATGTACCTTTTTATCAGGTAATTTGTGAATTCCCCTTACTGCCAGCTCATTTTTCTATTTTGTACACAAATATGTCATTGGCTCTTTTCTTTTACCTGTTCCTGTCTTCCCTGTTGCTGCATCACACCCCTTATTGTTGTTGCAATAATACAGTAAGGATATTACACCAAAACAAATTAAAAGGGAAAGGGTCTATTTTTAGTAACCTCTCTCCTGTGGCTGCCACTCTACTTGCTACATCCTTTGGCTTTACCATGTGGGAATTTCCAAAAGGAGGAGAGAAGTCCCAATTTATCCAAGCAGGCCCCCTGGGCACAGCAGTGCTGCTAGCCAGAGGCACAAGGAGCTCATGGACCAGGATGGTGGTGCAAGCAGGCTGTCAGCTCCAAGGGCAATGCTTGCAAGTCCCAGCTGCAGAAAGTACTTGGAGTACTGCAGCTGCAGCTGGCAGTCTCAAAAATGTTAACTTAAATGATAATGATCTCATTCTGTACTGGTTTAATGAGTCAGGCAGAATAAGAGTCTGTTCTAGGAAGACTTATGGTCATTATTTAAAAAAAAAAAAATTGTTAATTTGAAAAAACAATGTTAAAACCTCCATCTGTTGGACTCTTCATTGATTCAGGTGACATTTACTCAATGCCACGGATTAAGAGTTTCTTTTTTTCATGCTGTTTGGTTGTGCAATAATCCTTGGTTTATATTTCAATTAAAGGAAGAAAAGTCCAAGATCTAACAGGGAAAGGAGTGGGGATTTGTCTGCTAGAATGATTTGCTCTAGAAAATTTCAGCTTCATCAGAGAATTTGGTTTTTTGTTAGACCAAAACACTCTTAGCCAGCTCTAAATTATGTGTTGTTCCAACAGTTGCCTTTTTTTCTTTTCCCCAGATTAGCTGCAAAAGGTATCTAGTTTCTTCAGCTTTTATTGAGAAGTGGGACAATTTTTTTTCAGCAAAGCCTGAAATATTTCCAGAGGATGGAAATTCCAGAGAGTCTTACTGAAAACCCTAAGGCATCAGCCTGTGACCAGTTTAAGCAACAAATGCAACCAAAGGAATTGTCACATTTTACTTTATCAAGGGAGGCTTGTGTCTCCCATGAGAATTATAGGGAGAGATAAAGTACTTGTCCCATTCAAGCTTCAGTTTGGGATATGGGGTCTGGTGCAAAGAAATCAAATTGGAGTGCAGAGATGTGTTACAGTCACTGTGCTTGAGACTCTGCAGATCTGCTCAACTCTTGCATGACGGATATTTTTCCTCCGCACTTCATTGCATATACAGTCTGCATGGCTTATTCAGCCAACACTGCTCAGACCTAGATAGCTAATGAACTGTGCTAAATGTTAGTAATGATCTCATGAATTACATCTATATTTCCAGGATATTGTGTGTGTTCACTCACATTAAATTTACTTTTTAGAACTAGTTCTCATGGGAGGATATATTTCCATGTCTCTAATTGCAAAACAGTAAGTGCTAAAGTAAGAGTTTAGCTCAGGCTCCAAAATATTTACTACTGCAAAACAATTTTCACAGGTCCCATTTTCATTTGATACCACAAAGTCTTCAAAATTACTGTTATCTAGTAATTTTTAAGAGGGCCCTGTTCTTACATTACTAACATTTCTAGGGACCTTTGCATCTGCATTAAAACATATTCATGCAGCATAAATGTAGTGGAGCCTTAAGAGCGTGGCCCTTGACATTTAAGAAAAATGTACCAAGAGAATCAGAGACTATCTTAACAACAAAAATACCATGGTGTAGCCTGCTGGAAAAGGAACACATTGTTTTAGGACATTTCTCTCTAGAGTGGTCTTGTCTGGAAGCCCAGGAGAGGCAGCACATATTTTACCAACTCTTCAACATTTGTGAACCTGGCCAAACAAGAAGTGTTTGATGTTTCCCTGTGGTGATGTTTTACATTCCTATGCAGTATTGCTGTTTCTTTTTTTTCCAAACCATTTATGGCAGTTACATCACTTTTTCTTTCTGAACAGAGTGGCGATAGGGATTTCATTATGCTGGGGGACATGGGCTAGGCAAGTACCAGCATTCTGGAACTTGGTCTTCAGCATTCCTCATCTGCAAAAGTCCTTTTTACACCCAGCACTACAATCCAATGTGGGCAAGTAAGCCCTCTTTATCGCCATCCCCTAAGCCTGCTAATGGGATCTGTGATTTACAGTCCCCATCTGGCAAGGCATTTTGCTTCAAAGGTGGTTAATCAGCTCTGTAACTCCTCCTCCCCCTACCTGGTGTGTGCAGATCATTCTCTTGCACACTGTGACTTTGTGGCAGGGGCAAAGTGGAGAAACATGATTAGGAACTGTAAAATGCCTGGGTCTGAGCTTGGATGGAGCTGCAGCCTCATTGCAGCCCCAGGAAGAGGGAGAGCTGGTTGAAAACACTGGGGAGAAGCAGCTATTTTAGTGATGGCTGGTTTTCCTTTGGAAAAGACTTCATCGTAAATGACCGAAGCATTCTGTGGTTTAGGAGATTGGCTTCCTCTGTGGCTGTCATTTAGTTATATATAGCTCCTGTCCTCACAAGGAGTGTGGTTCTGCTCACAGGGATGGGGGAGATGGAGGGACAATGGGGGCTGTGTGGAAAGCTGGAGGCACGGTGCAGAGGCAGAGACGCCTGGCAGCTACTGCATCGCCACAGGGATGCAGCATCCTAGTCAAGGGCAGTTGTCTTGTTGGATCCAGGACCACTGATGGTAGAAGCTAATGTCTGGACAATGTAAAAAGCCACCTAACAGCCTTGTTTTATGGCTCTGAGAAACAGCATCAAGGTTCGGAACTCACTGGGCTGGTGCCCTGTGTGGTGTGGCACAACAGCTGGAAAGAGCACCATTGCTGTAATAAAATACAGGACCATGCCCTTACAGATGCACCTGGAGGTGCCTCAGACATCGAGACTTCTGGGCCAGCAGTCTGGCATTTGGTGGTTGCAGCATCATCAGACATGTTGGCATTATCTATGGAGACATCTACTCTTCTCTGCTTCTCCTGGGAGGAAAAGGAAGCACAGGCCACAGGCAATGGGAGCACACGGATGCCTTTTTCCCCCATACCTTGAGGCCTCACCCACTGCTCCCCATGAGCAAAGTCCAGGGTAGTGTGCAGGCTACGAAAAAGCTGGAGAGGGGATTTGCTCCATGGACAGACCTCATGGGGTGCACTGACATGAAGCATGGTGGGGAGGGGTGACCCCCACAAGGGCAGGAAGGTCTGCCAGCCCTCCTTTGGAAAAGGCTGGCTTTCTCCACCGCTTCACCAGGACTTTGAGAACAACACAGGAGAGCAGCAAGGGGCTGGGAATGGCAACACTGTCCAGTTTTCCTTCAGGATGGTTACTGGCTGACCAAGCAGCACCAGATGCCTACATTCCCTTGCTTTCACCACCACTCATCATGGTTTCCCCTACTGTTCTCCATTCAGAATTTTCTGGTGACCTTGTTGGAGTCTCCTGTGGGCTTATTCCCTCCTGAAAATAAAAACACATCATCCTTTGAGAGATGCTTTTTGCTGAATTGGCTTTTTTCCCCCTTTAGCTTGAGGAATTTGGGCAATTAATAGTCCTGACAGCTAACTGTAAACCTTAACATTAATCCTCTCTATGGAAGCAGAAAAAAAAGCTTCTTGCAGTGCCTGGTGTCTACTGATCAGACGGACCACAGAACAAACCCTGCTGTCACTCTTAGATAAACCCCAGATAATCCTCACACTAAATGACTTTTTTTATGTGTGTGCATCCTCCTTTTCATTTATATTCATGTATTTTTTTAAATTGTTGCCAAGGTATATATGTGTTTGGAATAGAAGCATTGCGAAGCTTAGGAGCATGCAGGCAGCAATGGCCTTGAGAAATGGGATGAAATAAACTGCCCTAGCTCTACAGCTTAAGCAATCCTATGTTTCTGAAAAAATGAAATAGCTATAGCAAAACCATGATTATTAAAAAATTTCACTACTGAATGAACTACAGTCATTAATGTATAAAAACTTGGTTCAAACCCAAAAACTGCCCTCCCCTGCCTAAGTGCTCTCCAAAGCTATTTCATAATAATTTTGCTGGTCTGCTTCATACTTTTGGGTTTGGTTTTGGTCTGGAAAATTTTTTGGCAATGGTGAATTGGTACCAAAAGGTCTACAAAAACATTTAAATAATAATGTTTGCAAAACACTTTTAAGGGTGAATAAAAGCTCTGCAGAAATGTAAATTTGACTTGAGATTTATAAGTTTGGAAAGGATCTGGGTACTAAGTGTCAACATGAATTAGAGGAAGATAATACACAGAGCATATTGAAAAGAATAATATGGCAGAATAAAGGAGAAGAAAGAAATAGAAAATCACCTATCCTTAGGAGTGAGGGTTATAAAGAAGAAGAGGAGAGCAAAGGAAAGAGGACTGCTGATTTTTCTGGTCTGATAGGACCTTTGCTAAATAATGCAGCCCTAGCCAGGTACAATCAGAAGGAATGTTTATCTCTTCATAAGCCTGAGACTCTACAAGAAGTAAGAAGAGTAGCTCACAGAGGACATCAGGACAGTGGATAAAAAAAGGGATGAATCTACCCCACTTTCCCGGCTGAGAGGTGGAAACCATGAAAACATCATAAATGCATAAAGCTACCAGCTCTGCATGTGTGCTTTGTGTAAGACACAGTGCTTGGTCAGGAGAGGAGGGATGGTAACATATTTCTTTAAATCTTCTGCAGACACCCTTGCCTGGTAATCCATTAATTTTCACCTGACAGATCTCCAGTTAACTCCTTGCCTGGCTAAATTTCTGTTTTTCAGGCAGGTAAAGTAAATGCTGAAGCCGTCACCTGCAGTGAGCCCTCAGTGATATCCCAGAGAGTCAGAGCAGGCAGATGGTAACTCACTCGTCACAACCTCTCTCTGTTTACTCTGCTGGGCTGGGTCCTGAGCACAGAAATTGGCTATGGTTTTAGTAATTTAGAAGTTTAGATTTTTCATGCTATTTTATGCAGAACATCCTGTCAAACACATTCAGGCATTTGTTAAAAAGAAAAAGCAAAAACCAAGAAGTGGCATACACAACCCAAAAGCTGCAGGTGCTGTGGCACACTCCTGTGATATTTCTAAGCCTTATCACACTTTTTTCCATATGGCAGCTCTTCAAGTTGGGGGTGTTTACTCAACTTCTGCAGCTTAGAAATTAAAAACACAGGAAACTCAATAACAAGCTCTCCTTGATTGCCGAGCTCCTTCTAATCCTCTGTGGGCCACTCGCAAGCCCCTCAGCACGGGTGGTGGTGACTGCAGAGCCCACCCAGAGGTGGTTTTGGGCTACAAGGCTGCATGGCAGTGCCTATCACTGTCTCACTGCAAACAGACCCCCATGCCAGCTGAGGATTTCCAGAAAACCTGTGCAACAAGGCGCAGCAAATAATAGGGATAACTCTGTTTATAACATGTGCTGTAGCCACACCTGCCTAATTATCCAGCTTGTTTTGAGCTGACAGGGTGGAGAGATCCCTAGGTCAGAAGGGAAAGGCACCAGCATCCTCCATGAGGCTGGCTGGGAGGCTATGGGGGAGCATGTCTCTACTCATTTTGCTTCAGGGCAGCAGTGAAAAATGGACAAGGGGTATAATCTTCAGACAAGAGAGCAGAACTGTACCTGGGTGGGCAAGCTGCAGTCCCAGTGCTGGAGAAGCCTTATCTGGAAAGCAGCAAGAGCTGCTGAGGCTCTACAACCCATGCAGAGGTGTCACCTCCACTCAAAACACAGGGAAGGTGTGTCTGGAGATCCTCAGGGCCACAGCTTTGCATCGAAGTGCTCCAGGAGAAAGCTCCAGGCTCTGGAGAAAGCTCATTTAGACAGTGCATACTACTTTGGAGAATGTTAGCTAGCACCTTCCCAGGTAGCTAGCGAATGAACAGCCTTGGCAGATTTTGTGTGTTCTTAGGGCTCCAATACATGTATAAAAAGACGTTTAAGGGACTTAAATGTTGCACCTCTTCACCTTTCTTTTCAGAGTCCTGTTGTACCTGTGGGAAATTTTGGAGTTGAAGAGGCATAAAGGGCACCACAGAAGCAAGAAAGTCCAGGCAGCTTTCCAGTAATATTGCTGCTGTTAACTTTTTTACAGGCTGCATTTCTTCAGTGTCTAACAAGCACAGATAAATACAAATATATATACATACACAAATGTAAATTTTAAACTGTGTGGCAAGACAGCAGCTGTTCCTGGTGTTTGCTATTCCCTTGCTGCTTCATTCCACCACTCTGGAGTATTCAAGACTTTGCTGAACTAAAACTTTGCTTTTATGCCCCATTATGTAGATGGCTGAACTGGCCATACTGATCAAGAGCAGCACTGCTTCTTCCTACTACAACCTTTGCATTTCTGGGCGATGGTTTCAAAGCTCCTGCTTAACTGCGTGTGGGCAGTGGGGGGACATCTCCCAACCACTTTACCCATTTCAGCATGGCTTTGTACCTCAGTCACCAGCCCAGAGCTAGTGATGCTCTTGAAAGGAGGATTGCCAGCTACACTCACCTCCTGAAAGACTGCTGACAACAGTCACTGCAGGACCTGAGACACTCTTGTTTGATGAAGGCCAGCAGGACATAGCTGAGGGTCATGTAAGGTGCATGCTCTTCCCTCCAGAAGATCGTGCTGTTCTGGGTCTGCTGTAGATGAGGTTGCTTGGCTGCCACAGGGCCTGGACCTTGTGTGGGTCATGTGGGATCACGCCTCTCACTGACTGATGTGATGCACTTCCACACCACCACTTTCCAAGGGGAAGTAGTTGTCGCCTTCAGGGATTTTATGTTGGAGGTCACTTTGAAGATGCCAGGGGGAAGTACTTCCAGCTAGCAAGTCATGCCTGGCCATGAGCTTTAAGGCATCCTCTGCAAGGACACATGACCAGCGCAGCTGAGGGCAAAGCAGGAAGATGCCTGGAGAAGAAACTGAGCTCCTGACCACACTGATTTTAAAACCACACCAATTTAATACTTCTATACAGGAAGGGACCAAGAGATTGAGCAAGATTTGAAAGATAAAGCCCGTTGGGGTACTGAAATGCTGTTTTGATCCTTTAGTGCTCGAGCATCTTAATAATAAATGCCTCAGAAACACCCTGCAAAGTTTAGACAGACGATATTGACATATCTTTTAATTTATAAGCTCAAAGAGTCCTCATGTCAATATGTTTTGAGGCTCATGAACAATGATATCATTCAGCTATTTCCTGATTCCTTTCTGCTGAAGGCTGACCCAGCAAATAGTGGCCAAGAAGGATGGCTGAGCTGAATCTTGTCCTGTACCACCACAGTCCAGACCTGGCAGCAGGTGAGACTCATTCTGTAACTGGCAGAGGTTTTTTTTGTGGTTTCCAGAAAGCCTGGATAAATATGGGTTTTACTGTATACTTTCCACCCCTGCTCAAACATTGCCTGACCATGCTTTCAGCTGGCTTCAGAAATGGCTCCCTGCATGAAACATTCCCATCAGTAAGATTTTCCCCTATTTATCTCTCTGTTTTCCACTGTTTATACCACTCTGCTCTGACCTGCATTACTAATCTTCACTTCCTTTATACATCAAGTCCCACAACTTGAAATTAACTTTTTCTTTGAAAACCACTCTCTGCACCACATACAAGCTATACAAGCTCAGTCTGCCTTCTGTTCAGCAGTTGTTGTCCTCAAACAGCATTAAAGAAAAGCTGGAATCATGCCTTTTCAGCATGAGTAATGCAACCAAGAGAAGGTTTTTCTTTCACCTGGCTCTCCCCCAACACCCTTCCAAGTCAGCCCCAGTAACATATCCACATCATTTTACAGTACATAGGCACAAGCTCAGTCCATGAGCTTCGAGCTGAGTTTAGTGCTGTGTAGCCCTAAAAGAGCAAGGTCCTTAGAAGTATATACATATCTAAGTGGTTTGGTACATTTGGATTTAGTCTGTTTTAGGTTTATCTTATAGTTCTCATTTTATCCATCTTCCATGTGATGGATAATGGGATGATTTGGCAGTAAATCCAGTGAAACACCTGAGGAGAGGAAACCAGCCTGGAAGGGAGTCTCTCTGGAAGCTGATGGGGCCTTGCAGTGGTGGTCAGTCAGGAGGCTCAATGGAGGCAAGGTGAGACACATCTGTGCCCATGGAAACCATCTAGTCGTGGTGCCCAAAACCAGCCATGTTTTGGGTGTCAATAGCATTATATAGAAACCAGAAGGGAACGGCAGAAGGCAAGGAGATGGAAGGGAGTAGCAAAGTGTAATACTGTGAAAGTGTGGGTCCACCTTGGCCTGGTGCTGTACCCCAAAACCATGGGGTTAGAAGCAAACAAGCCTTTTCAGAAAGTGAGCAACTGCCTTACTTTAGCATCTTCCTTCTTTCACTCCAATTAAATAGGGCTGCATACTTTCTTGCCACCTCCACACAGTGTGGGGGTTACAAAGCTGTCCAGCAAGTCTATTCCCATTGTGTATCTGTAAACTCCACCTTTCTCCGTGGAGATAAATGCTTCGCAAAGACCTCTTTCCTCCTTTCTAACTACTGCAACACTTTTGGGCACTGCAACATTGTTGCCTGCAACACTTTGGAAGCCTTGTGTGAGTCCTGGGAAGAGCTGTTTCACCAAGGTTGTGTCATTATCCATGTATTTTTGCTAACATTTTCATGGTTTCTTGTGTCTTCAGTTGCAGCTTGAGGACTTGATACTCATTTTAATATAAGGCTGAGAGAATTCAAGTTTCTCAGATACTACAAGAGGAAGAAGTACTTGTGGGGGCCATTTGTACATAAGCAACCTGTCTCTGAGTCACAGCCTCTTGCTGTCAGTGACACCCCAATGGGGATAGCATCACCCTGGTCTGTCTGCTGCAGCTCAGTATGAAACTCTCCCCATTTTGTGGAGCAGTTTCCAGCCTCCTGCTCCTGCCCCCTGCACCACATCCACCTTCTCAGTCAGCAACAGTCCCCACAGCAGGAGCTCAGTGCAATAGGGCCCCTTGCCAAGTGTTCCATGTGTCCAGGCACAGTCCTGCAGCAAGCTCTCTGCCAAGGCAATGCAGAATCTGCAGTTGTTCCTAGCAGTGGCTTCTGGCAGGGCTGGTGCACCTCAAGAGCGCCTGTAGGAAGGGGCATGACCAGAGCACCAGGTATGAGTGCTACACACAGCAGCTTTTTCTGGGTCCCCATCCAAAATGCCGCCCCATGGGAAGCTTGTGAGATGTGCCGTGGCTCTCTTACTTGTCCTTTGCTGGCCGCAGGAGTGCTTCCTGCATTAGTGACAGGGGTGCTACTGCAGTGAGGTTGGCACAGAACTGGCCCTGGGAATGGGGCAGTCATTGTGTCCCTCCCATGTACTGGCTGCTCCTAGGACCTGGCTTTCAGGGCCATCCTTGGAAATGAAGCTCTTGCCACAGCCAGTGCAATCCACCCTGCAGATGTCACTGCTGCCACAGAAATCCCCACTGTGCAATGCTCCCCATGTCGTTTGCTGTAACAGAGAATGTGACAAGGCAGCTTTGCACATTTTTCTTCCTCCATCGATTTTTCCTGCCACTGCTCCCACAGTCTAGATTGGAACAAGGCCTGAACCATTTCCAGCTCCTGGTGGCATACCACCCTCAATTCACTGCAGAGCTGACACATGCCTGGAATGGAGCAGCAGCTCTCACACTGCTTGCCATGTTCAGTGCTTACTGCAAAAGCTCTCTTCCTGAAGACCCCATTGATAAAGCAGTGGGTTAACGCAAATTAATTAGTGCTCAGCCAGAGCCAGCAGTAGACCATGAGGTCTGGATGGCATCCTGGTTATCTTTCTGCTGCTGCTTAGGTTGGTTGTTGTTTAGTGTTTTTGGACACTGAACAGGACAGCCCTTGGCACTCAGTCTTGGAACAAGTGAAACACTGGGATGCTGTTCAGCCTTTAACCTGGGAAGGAGTGGAGGGCTGGACACCCACACAGCTAATAGTTCCCTGCACAGCCCACCTCAGCCAATTCAGGACATAATTCAAAATCTTTAGTGCTGAAGTTCATGCTTGTATTTGTAGTGCTGGCTCTACCTAGCCCTGTCCCTCCACCCTGTTACAACTTGTGGTGTTCTGACTTGGTTTCCTTATGCTACAGATCCCTGTTTGTAAGGTTTTTTAATCTCTGTGCCCATTCACAACACTGTATTGAATGCTCTCCCTCCTTTTAAAGCGGTTTCATCAAACCTGTCTCTGCAGAGGAGATTCTTTGCGTCTCCATTTGCTTTCCCATTGTGCAGGGGCCTCTTAAAGCTACCTGAAACTAAATGAGGTACAATATGTTCACCTTTTATTGGGCTACAGCAGAAATTATTGGTAAAATGCTCTTTTACAGTCCTTACCTACATTGTAAAAAACACTCTAAATTGGTACATGCCATTTCAGCTATGCAATGGGGTGGCAAGGATTTTAAATGTCTTGAGTGCGCAATGCAGATAACAACATCTGATAACAGCAGAACTAACTGCAAAATTCCTGACCTGCTTCCACCCACTGGTGTCATTGAATTACTTTTGCAATGTCTAAATGCTCCATTGCAAAAGTCCAGTTTTCACTTTTAATTCACATAAAATCCAAAAGAGATGCCTAGGAGCTCCTTTTCCCATTGTGTGCCACTAAGTCCAATACACCACCCTTCTCAGCACAGAGCAAGGCAGAGGAAGACATAAAGCCTCTCCTGTGTTGAGAAGACAGCAATCTTCTTTTTTTTTTCAAAGATAGAGGGACTGGAATTGGTGGATAAATTTTCAAGCTTGTTTTCTAGCCTGTTTCTTGATTTGCAGTAGTATTTACTAACTGGAAAATAAATCCACATCTGATTTTCCCCACAGGCATTTCTGATACTACCTGCACAAGGAGAGGAGGGCTGCTGTTATGGAGAGCACAGACTGAAGGCAGCACCTGTCCCTAGCCAACTCCCACCAAAACCACCAGTGTCCTCTGCTACTTCCCACGGGAGGGCTGTAATTAAACACCTGATTATTCCCAGCACAGGGAGGAGCAGAGGCTGGCATGAACCTGGCTAGATCCCAACAACTCCCTGTGGCCCTTCTGAGGTGCATCCGGCACTCTGGCACCTCCCAGCTCTTGCAGGGAAAAGTTGGCAGCAGCTTCCTAGCAGGGCTGAGGGATGGGATCTCCTCTGGTGCAGCTGCCCATGAAGGGGGAGGGAGGGGCAATGGGAAAGCAGCTGGTTGCTGCAGTCAGGTGTGTGATAAATGGACAACTGGCTGAAGGGGTGTGCTCTGCCATGCAGGATAGTGGGGTTCCTGCAGGTGTGAAGGAAGGAAGGTCTCTAGAGAGACACCAAGTCAAGAACCACGGGAAGAGACTGACTGACTGACTGCCATGGGAGGTGGGACACAGGCAACTTTCTTCCAGCCACATGCAGCCTTCAGGGGCACACCTTCCTGCAACAGGACAAAGAAACAGGCAGATTTATAGAAACACAACACAGGTTTCTGTTTTAATGAGAAAATAATTATATACTTGCATTGTAGGCCTCACAGTCACTATAAAACAGAAGCAGGATAACATTTAAGTGGTTAACATACAGAAAGCCAGGTATTGTTGAAACTGGTTGGTAAATCATGACAAATATGCTGCCTTTTGGTTTCCAAACATACTACTCTGTTTTCCCTCAGAAATGTCAGTACAGAGCAAGGTGAAGCCCAAACTGGCAGCTTTAAAAATGAATTGTTCAGAAAACCTGCACTGTAACCCCAACCTGATTATAATCACAAAATCTAATGCTTAACTATTTCTCAATACACAGTTTCATTAAAACCAGTCTTTGCCACGGGAAAGGATCTGAGCATTTCTTTTTGGAGACAAAGTTAACTCTGCAATAGTGCTCTTTTGTTGCATTTGATATAGTCATATATAGATAGATATGTATTACTGGTGTATACTTACAAACACCTAAGCTTGGTAGCATGCAAATGAAATAACAGAGGCAAGTAAACTGCATCTCACTCTTGTTACCACAGCACTGAATGTGCTGCTGACTAAAAGTGTCCATAATTTCTGGAAGAGAAAAACTCTGCTGGGTGAAAAGGCTATCTGTCCTGGACTGAAATACTTTTGTTGCAGGGGCAGAAAGCAAATGTTTCTATCGCAGAGAACAAAGCATGAAAAGATGTTTTATGATGGGTGGTTATTGTCACTGGCTTCCAATGAGAAAGCTGGAGGGAAAAACAGGCCTACAGGCTACAGAAAATAAAGATGCAAGTTCCTGGGAAGGCAGTCCAGGGCTGACCCAGTTTTCAGGAGCAAATACTGGGGGGAACTCTGAAGAGTGCCTTTTAATGCAAGACCACCACAACCACAAGTACAGAGGCCATCTCCTCTTCTCAGGAAACTCCTTTTTCCTAGTTTCTCTTAAGCTCTCCCCAAAGGCCAGGAATCTTCTTGACACAGATGCATGGAGCTCACAGCTGCAGCTATGTGACATGGTCTCACTAGTGCTGCACTGGTGCTGGTGCTTTTCCTGTGGTAACAACCCACCTAGAGACATGAACGACAGTTCACCCTTGATTACCATGCCTGAAAAACAGGTCCACTTCATTAGATATGTAATTCCTTCACAGGCATGGAGCCTCCCCACGGTGCCTCCTTGAGGTAAGCTCGCTGCCCTCATCACAGTGAACTCTCGGTTCTGCAGGGTTTTCTTCAGTTCAATGGCACTTATGAAGAAAACTGCCAGAACTGAGTCAATGGGTATACAGAAATATATTTACTACAGTTCCCTGAAAATAAGTCTCAAAATTGTAATTGTCCATGGATAAAAATCACATGCTGGAGGAACTGAAGGGTGGTGGTGAATAATTTGGTTGCAAGCTCTGTGTTTGTTTAAGAAAAGCACCAGAAGTACATTCACAGTATCAGTACCCATTTTAAATGAGCTTACTGTTTCAGGGTAAAACAGCACAGCAGGTCATGAAACCAAGGAAAGACTTAGGGAGGACACAGTATCCTGGCTGATGATTTTTTAAAAATATTTCAAAATAATAATTGATTATAAAAAAGACACAGTATTTTTTACAGAAAAAAGGTTTGGTGTCTTTTTTCCCATCACCTCCCAAACTTGTTGGTTTCTAGTCCAGAAATTATGGTTCCTAGTTGTAAAATATTCCTATTGTATTGCTTGGTGATAAGAAAGAGTAAACCCGCAGCCTCTATACTACATACAAATACAAAGCACAAGAATAAATACCACATTTCTTTTCCTAATCATCAGCTTACAAAACTGGTCAATACTTTGCAATTGTGACTCATGCAAATACCATGTTGGGTCAAATTTTAATATCACAAATACTGCATTAACTCAGTGCCTTATTTTTATATCCCCTTTCGGAAAAAAAAAAATAGCACTCACCCCTATAGCTGGTAAACAGCTGTGGAGAAATAATCAGTACACACACTGCCATACACTTTCTGGTATGCCAGCCTCATGCACTCACTCTCACACACACACACACACACACACACACACACACACACACACACACATCCACATTAATCCTTCACCGCTGATCTCAAGCCTAAGCAATAACTAAAGGCTCTATGGTTTGCTTGTAGCGCTGAAAACACTGGTGGAACAGCTAAAATAATATTTTCTTCCCTTGCCTGCTCTTCCTTGCTCATTCCTTCCAACTCATTATGCCCTTTAGCTTTTTTGTTGCCTGGAAACGTGAAGACTTCCACAAAGCACTCTACTTCAAAGGCTTTTTATGTTGTATAAATATAGTTGAAGACATAACTATCATTCTTCTTTATTTCATACCTCTTTCTAGGCCAGAGTCTGGCTTAGTTAATTTATTGCCTCATTTAAAAATTAAATGTCCTTTATTTGTAACCCTTTCCCATTACCTTTCTACTTCATATTATCCATCTTCAAAGATTTTACACATATGCCATTCTTTCCCTCCCCACCATCAAAAAATAGTTGTCATCCGCTAAATACAGATTTTCTACTTAGAAACTTTGTTGCGTAAATATGCTCTGAGAACCTGGAGTTCAGGTGATATTGCAAGCATATAGAATCCTAAAGCTAAGGTAATCCATTTGGCTTAGCTCTCATCCCCATCTATTCCACTCCTAAAATATGATGGCTTGTGTTTTGCAACACAAGGACTGTTTGACTGAGTTTGCTGGATTGTACATTTGCAGTTACTGCCTCCCTGTTTGTTGGGTTTTTCTTGTTTTAAACAGATAAATTACTAGAAAGGGGAGCAGAACCCACCCCCCCCAAACAAACAACCCAATCCCAAACCCAACCCTTCAGTCTCCTCAAAGAAATAGAACAGAGGGCAGTATTATTATGTTTTGTGGCTGGATAAGAGTACGCCGAATTAACGCTGATGATCTTCGTGCAGCGGCTGTGGGAGGCGAAGGAACTGCAGGAGGTTCTGACAGGAGCTGCTGGGTGGACCGTGATCCTGGGGACAAGGCAGGGCTGGCAATTCAGTCAGCAGAAATACAAGTGTGAGCTCTGGCTGCAGACTCCTCCACAAATTACTTCCTGGCACATGCCTGCAGACTATCTGGTCCGTGGGCGCAATCACCCCCTTGTGCCTACCCCCAAGGGCTCCCACCCCCTGCATGCTCTCCATTGTATTATTTCAGAGGGGAGATGGAGGGAAGAAGAAGGGGCTGTTTTCTAGGTGTGTTTTTCCTATAGTTTTAGGATTGCCAGGAGCTGGATCATTTCTGTGTCTATGTGCATTGAGTTTGTTGTGTATGTAATAAATATTGGACTAAAATGCTGCTGCTTTCATGGTGGGTTTTTGTGTTTGCTTTTTTTTTTCTTTCTTTTTTCCTTTCTGATTTTTTTGGTTCCGGCATGCCTGGTTGCTGTCTTCACACTGCAGTGTGGTTATTCGTCCTCCTCTCGGTTGGCATAAATGCCGGCTTCCCAGCGCAACGCCAGAGCACTCTTCCTGCGGTTCACCCTGGTTGCCTCGAGGACCTGGTCAGGAGAGAAAAGGAAAGCACAGGGTGTCACTCAGCTGGCCCTGCCCTCGAGGTGCCCACACTACCTGCCAGGCAGGCAGAGACCATCCAGGTGGGCAGAGACCATCCAGGTGGGCAGGGACCAGCCAGGCCAGCCCTCCCCACATAGCTCCAGTGCCATACCCTGTGCAGAACAGGAAGATTCATGGAAGGAAGACTCATGCGATGAAGCACTTGCTGATGTGAAAGTGGGGGGATGGCACACAGGAGCAAAGCCACGCCACAGGAGGACAGAAGTGGTAGGAGTCATCTGGCAGCATCCAACCCCCTGCAGGGGAGCGCCAGCTGACCTCCACCAGCCCAGCTGCAATTGCCCCAAGCCAGAGTCTAGGCCCTCTCCCCAGAGGCAGCTGCACACCTTCAGTGCCAGGAGCCAGCAACCACCCTGCAGCTTTGTCTAGAGGCTGCTCTGGAGCTGCACATGAAGCTCAGGAAGCAGAGTGCTGCCTGTTTCAGCACATCACCCTCTCAGGCAGGACTTGGTAGGACCTGTCCCTAGCCCCTGCCCCTGTATCACTGGGTTGCAGCTACTGCGCACTGTGATCGAAGTGCTCCTGGAGTGAAAAATCACTCTATGCACACACAAAAGGAGATTCACCCAAGGAAGGCCCACGAAGCCTGGTATAAGACACATTTATAAGTATTTCATACACACACACCATACACACAGGTATATGCACACGCTGTGTATCTATTTGTACATATGCACAAACACAAACAATTAACTAAAAATATAAGAAACAGTTTTAACACATATTTTGAGAAAGTCAAAAAGAAAATGAGTCAACACTAAAAGGCATTATTGTGACGTGTGTCTGAGGTACTCCTCAGCAAATAATGCATGGCTGTGGGTGTTTTCCACACATTAGAGTGAGATACAAAGGGGTCTGGAGCCTTCTTTCAGAAGCACATGACAATGTTATTTTGTGACTAACATTTTGTGACCAACAGCTCCATGATGAAACTGCTGGCAATGTCAACTGCCCTCAGTGTATTTTAACCACCCCTCCCAAAGAGGCAAACTTTTGAAATTTTTTACGTCAGTTAAAAAAAAATCCCACAACAAATACATGATGCGTCACTGAAACCATGCAGGCCATCCCTGGTCCCTAATGCTTCCTGCAAGCTGCTCTGCATACTCCCTGACTGCAGAAGAGTAGCTGACCTTTTGAGAAAGGATGATGCTATTTCACTCTTCTGTGAAGAAAGTCAGATGTAGTGAGTACTTAAGCCTTGACTAGAATAAAAAGAAATCATTTAAGACTATGGAAATTCTTTTTTCAGCTTTTGACAAGCTGTGGTTGGAAGAGTACACAGGTACTAGGCTCCTGTACAGGCAGTATCAGAAAATTAGCTCTGAATTGCCAGCTGAAATTACAGGCCACCATAACTTTACTTGTGGGAACGAGAATGCACTACTGCATTTATGCCAACAGTAACCTCTTGACCTCTATTCAGGAGCTGAAGATAGGGTGGAGTTTTGCCAGCATTAGTATTTCTTTGCCCTCCTAGTTTCTTCTGACTATGACTATGAACAAGCCAAAGAACTGAAGGCAATATCTGGCCAACAGAGACAAATTTTAACAAAAGCTCCATCTCCTCCTCAGCACTGGCCATGGCTACGAAGTTAGTCCAGTCCCACTAGAGCGATTTTGTTCTGAAATTTTGCCCAAAGTCATGCTTCCTCGTTTTGCAGAACAACCATCAGAAGGAGGGACCAGGGCTGAGAGAGCTTTCTGTTTTTCCTAGTAGAAGGCAAATGTGCTCACAAACCTAACAATTTATTAAAAAACAAACTAACAAACAAAACCCCCCATAGCCCCATATATATATATACACACAAACACATATATACATATACATATTTGTATTAAAAAATCAGTAGGAAAAAATGGGTCTGAGACATCAGCCTGTAAGCTGTGTACTGGAGTTACTCCCACTGCAGAATGCCTGAACCAGGAAAAGACACCTCAAACTGAACAATGGAATAGCAAAACTTGGAGTGGGCATCATTCAACATAAATTTCAAACTAAAACTGCCACTGTATTTTTAAATAAGGTCTGTGGAAATTTGGCCTGCAAAAATATGCCAGCTGAAAATAAAATGGATTTTACATAATTTAGAACAGTTCAAGGCCAGCAGCTTCTTTGCTGGAGATGAGAGTGTTGCGAGGGTCTCTGGTGATGGCTTCAACAGTGAGAACACTTAAACTTTTAGGATTCCTGCTTTGGATCAATCAGCTTGTATTGATCTTAAAAGATGGCAATAGGGTTCCTTCTATTTACCCTGGTCTGCACACCTACCCTAAAGTTTGTCTGCTTTTACAAATGCTGCTGGCTTTCCAAGCAAGACTGTATCCAGATTCATATCAGAGGTACCATGAGGGCATTGAATGTGAACTTGAACAGTGAAGGAAAGCAAGTAGTGATGTCTCACTCAGTAGTAAAGTATATGGTGCAGCATATAAACTAAAGATCCTTTAGAACAGTTATTCCAGAACTATTCTCCTAATCTAATGAAAAGAGTGTTTGACCTAAAACAACCCTTGTTTTTACAAGGCTGTGACAGTTTTAGACTCGCTAGAGGAAACAGTGGCATAATTATAGCATGCAACTGGAATGACTGAGTGGGGAATTGGGACTTCTCAATGGAGCATTGAATTCACGACCCAGGAAGCTGCTTGCCTAAAAGCAGCCAATAAACTCCATTTTTAAATATATTTGGCCAGTATCAGGGCTGATTCTAGACCCATAAGGAGTGTAGCACCCACAGGCTCTCCACAGCAGGTCAAAAATGCTATCTTAAGCACCCTCTTTGATGATGTCCTGCATCAGCTCAGTGGGTGCAGGCAGGGCCAAGCTTGGTGCTCAGGGTGTCCTAAGGCAGCCAGAGTCATAACTGCACATGGCAGGAAGATCATGAAGTAGACACTTCACTCAAGCTTAGGCTTCTTCAGCCTGTGAACGAACTACATCCTAAGGATAAGGCCACATCAGTGGAAAAAGCAATGTTATATAAAATGTCTTTTTTGGCAGGGGTGATTTGAATACCAGCTGCAGTAGAAGAGGAAGACCTTGGAGAGCAGAAGTAGGTGTGAGGGAAAGACAAAAGATATGTAGGGCTGTAAGAACTGCTCTTCACCTTTCTGCAAAAAATTTCTTTCTGGCTCTTGTGGCTGCAGCTCGAGGTCTCGCTAGGAATTGAAGAGGGTTCTTCCCTTGCAGATTTCATTCATTTTTTGAGGATTTTGGAAAATAAAATTTGAAACAGCTGCCACTGTTAGGTGTATGAATAACTTTTCTATCTGTCCTAGAGATGGAGACTAATCTATCCTGAGTTTCCTTCCATCAAAATTAACAACTCCAGTACACAACTTACAGATTTAATAACTGCTCTCTGACAATAAAAAGCTATATATATATATACACGTGTGTATATATATGCTATAGCCTAAATCATATTTATCACAACCACTGAAGTAGTGGTGTTTTTTGAGTAGTCAGAAAACTGACTGCTATATAGCACAAGCTAATTTTTGTTGAACAGTGGTAAACTGATGTGGAAGTGAAACAATTTTTCTAAGGTTTAGTATTTTACTGCTTCTTCCCATCTGAGTTTGGAAGAACTGAAAGAAAAAAACCAGAAAATGCAAAGGTCTGGGTGTCTAAAATCTGTGAGTACCATGTGGTAAAGTTGCAAAAAACACATTAATGGAGCACAGTGTGCACAAAGAGTTGGAAGCACAAATGCAAGGAACAGGCTGCCTGCTCCTGCAGATGTGAGCGTTCCTGCTCAGAAATGATAAACTAAATGCTTTAAATAAAACTGGAACTACAGAGAGAACATCTATTTCTCCAGCATGAAGATATTTTCCTTACTGTACCTACTTAATGCTGTTTCTGAATACCCCAGATGGCTAGTAAGCACAGTAAGGAGCTCAGTATCTGAGATTAAAATGTGTTTAGTTGAAAGTGGAAGTATTAAATTTCTGCTTGTCAGTATTAAAACATAAACTGTGTGCCCTAGGCCATCAAATCTAGTGTGCTCATCTTCTGTTTTTAACACAAAAATTTTCCATAGTAGCCTTTAATGTTGCATAAATGTCACCTTACCACAGTTATCTCCTACAGCATGATTGGTATTAAGGAAACTCAAACTAATGTCCTGTTCATTTGAATACATGTATAGCTGTGAGGCCAAAAGCAGAAGATTTTGAGGATAAAAACATCCTGTATAGGGGCATCCACATAGGTCTCTTTAAACAGCAGAGGGATGTACGTTAAGTACAGGCTGCAGGAATTTGGGGGTGATGCAACACATCGCCCTAATGAAGCAGGAAGCAGGGCTGCAGCAGCTGAACTTCAGCAGTCACTGTGCCTTGCTGGGGACTGCTTGCTGCTTCCCAGGGTGGAGCTCACAGGGTGACTGTGTGGAAGTCCCTGCTCCCAAGCCAGTGTAAGCAAAGCTGGGACAGCTACAGCACTGCTGACCAGGAGTAAAACCGAGCCACCTGCCTGCACCAGAGTGGATTTTGGAAGGCTCTGGTGACCAGGCGTCACGGGACAGATGTGGGCTCAGTGGAGATGAGGGGCATAGCATGCCTTGAGTCTTGCTGTTCCTTCTGAAACAACCTGCCTGGTTTCAGCTGAAGATTTCCAGTGAGAATCACATGGTTTCTTCAGTCTAAGGCTGGATGCTGGGGAATATCCAGAGGACATACTTTCATCTGCATGACGAATTGCTGTGTCCTACCACCTTTTTTATTTCTAGCCCTTTTCCCACTCACACACATTCTTTTCCAGCTCCTTACTCTTTGTATCATTACCATTACACAAGGTGGACACAAAACTCTTCCAAGCAGAAGACCATGGCCTGGGCATGTCAAAACTACACCTGAACTTCTGCCTCTCACGCAACATCAAACACTCTGATCTCTACCAGCTGTTCATGAATCTTGACTTAGATTATTGTGCAGGTATCATGGAGGAGAAAAGGCACAAATTGTGTTTAAAACTAGGACTCTGAAAGCACACTGCTCTTATACTGATTTAACTACCTATAAATACACAAAGATCAATCACTGGCTTGTATCAGTGGGATAAAACCCACTCTAAATTATTTAATTAATAGGAAATGGCATAGACTTGACTTTCCTTTACTCTCCAGGTCAGAAAATGTGCATGTACTTGTCTTGTGGTAGCTGATGTGGTCAAATATATTATGGAATAGGAAAAAAATGGAAGGTTCAGGTTTATAAAATAGTGCTGACATTGGAAAAATTAGTATCAGCATTACCACAATCTGCAGAGAAAATTACAGGCATTTGAAATACACACAATACTGAGCACTTCGTTCTTAACAAATGTTGCAAAAATGTAGTTAGTATCAATTACCTGTTCTTAAAATTACTGCCTTTGGCAAAGTCCAGCTATGTGGGGATAAGGACTGTGCAAGTTACTACTTTGCTAAAATTCCAAATATCACTGTAAATACCCCTTATTTGGCAGATTTGGGTTTATTCTACCCTGAGACAAACACTGATGCTATGTTGTGGGACTGTGATCAGTCACCACATCACAACAGACAGGGACAAAGAAAGGTTCACAAAATGAAACAGACTAAGGCCGTGCACTTGGATCTGACTCTTCCACAGATGAAAGGCTGGTGTGCAGGTCTTTTTATAAAATACTAGATATTTTTATAGTATTAAATACATTGTAATCAGAGACAAAGGAAAGCGACAGCAGTTTCATTCAACATCTGAGGATGCTTGGATCCTTGGTTTAGCTTTGCCAGCTAAATGATAAGGGGGATTAAGGAGAAGTTCTCATTTCTCACCTCAGGAATGCTCCAGTTCCGAGCAACAGCTCCCATCCCTTTAATTACAACCCCTCCCATGGCAGAAATTGTAACTAGAATCCAAGGGTTAGAAAACCAGCCACACAAATATTTCTTGGTGAGAGGTATAAGGGAATATCACACATACACACTTTTGATATGAAATGGCACTGGCACACACTATGAGAATGCCAACTGCAGCAACATGCACTTGAAATCACCATGCAAGAGGAAGCAAAAATAAATAAGCGCTTGAAAAGTACCTCAGAAGTAACCTTGCTAGACAGTAATTTACAGGTGTACTGGTAGAAAGGGAAAAGACCAGCATTAGTACATTGAACAAGCATGTTATAACTAGGAAACAAGAACAAATTACAGAAATTCCAAGAACTGGCACATTCCAGAATATAAGACTTCAAGCAACATAATGTCATAAAAAATAAAAAGGAAATATTAGTTAGTTTGGTGTTATTTTAATGATGTTGCTTGGCCAGTCTCAGTCTTGTTTACCATCAGTGCTTGACCCATTTCCTTGCTGCTGCTTTTTCTCCTTTACTCATCTGCTGAAGCCTGTACTGTAACACATCCTCTGGAAGAAAGTGCCCCCTTTCCTGAGCAGTGAAGTTCTTCCAAGATGCGCTTTATTTACCCTCTCTTTCTGATAGGTGTAACCCAGAAGACTTGACCAGAGAGGCCACGTTGTAGCCACTGAAGACAGACATAAAAAAGAAGGTGGTGATGCCTGAAGGAGAGACTGCAGAGGGTAAACGTCCTACTGAAACCACCCTCCTGTCTTTCGTTGTGTCTTATGCAGGGAGAAAGTGGATCTCTATACATCAGTACTGCTGGTGTCCTCAGCACAAGAAGGAGTTCCCACGGACATGAAACCTTTCCACAGACTTCTCCATTCAGGAGACCATGGCTGATGTGCCAGGCACCCTGACTACTCCCAGTACTTGAGGAAGTCTCTGGTTCCCCTCACTCAAAAAGACCAATGCTGAGCCACATTCAGCTCTCAGGATGTAATGCTCCAAGTAGCAGCTGTCTGTCTGGTTGTCAGTTATGCTCCTTCTCCCACTGTACTTAATGTATTTTTAAAAATAGTGCAGTGATTTGGTCTTCTGTTTCTTTATTTACAGAAATCCTTTTTCCTGAGAACACTGTTCAAATGCTCTCTTCTGACAAATCAAAGCTATTTGTTTTTTAAAAAATAATTGCTTAGCCTGGACTGTAAAATATACACTCAAACTGACAGTGGTACAAATGAAGCACTCTAACTGAAATTATCTTTCCCTTGTCAATGGCAGTTGTTTAACAAAGGAGAGCGGAAAAAGTCAGGGAAGAGAAACAAAACACTCCTGCTGATCTGAGGAAGTTCTCCCTGGGCTCCACAGGACACAGACCTCTAACAGGATTTTGGGTGAGCAGCAGCAAGAATGTAAGTCTTGTTTGGCTTTATGCAGTGGGCTTACAGAGGAGGAGAATGACAACAAACCTCAACACTGTGGGACTTTGGTGTGCACTGGGACTTACCAAATTCACTGAAGCCTTGAAAATTCACCCCAGAAAAAGATCTATCCCACAGGTTGTCAGAGTGGCACCAATGCTCTGGCAGGGCATCTTTAGGCAGTCAGTGCCTGGGCAGCTTTGACAGCAACGGTGAGCTGAGACGCCACCCAGAGCACCCCTCTTTGATCAGACACTGCCCAGACCAGCACTTTGATCAGGACATCAGGGCTCACTTCAAACTCTAGCAGAGACCAGGTAACTGTGGCCAGTCTGCTTTCCAGGGAGCACGTGTGCAGCTCTGCAAGCACTTGAGGAACTGTGCTCAGGTAAATGAGCAGGATCTAAGATTTCAGCCACAAGCCATCACTTCATGGGCTGGGCAAGTCACCTTCAGTCTTTACAGGGGTAGAGGAAGAGCGCAGGGTGAGTACAAGCTGAGTGTCACCCCGTTTGCAAAGCAACTTCTCAAGAGTTTCTGGCCACCAGGCTGATGGTCTCAGTGTGGGACTCCCGAGGACCAATACTGATTTGTACAGTGGCAGTTTTATACCCAACTTTTTTTTAATGTTCCTCTCAGCTTCTGCAAATGTCATAGGAGTTGTGAGATTTGCCCTGCAAGCCTCTGAACACCTTCAGGGAGAGATGCTCTGGGGAGATGCCAGGAAACAGCACTCACCAGAGCAGGTGGGGCCACACTGTTGCACTGGATGCTTTGGGGAGGGAGAGGAAACCAGAGAGCAGCTCCTTCCTCAGATGTGGCCCCAAGATGCCACAACCAGAACAAGACATGCTCCTGTGCACAAGCTGGCTTCCTATGTGGCTGTAGGAGACTGATGGACAATGGAACCTTGTTTTTCAATGGCCTCAGTAGAATTAGGGACCAGAAAGTTTCTGGTGTGCACTGGAAACAAATCTATCTCCATTTTAGTTAGCCAACAAAAGTACGACAGGGACCCTCCATAGTGCATTCTTTCTGATTTTAAGTATCTTTCGTGCATTATTGTATTTTGTAATACTTAATAATATTAAGTATTATTGCTGTGCAATATTCACAAGTATTGATTAAAGCTGCCAGACTAGTGCAATATTGATGTTACAAACCTTTACTTACTTCTATACTCCCAATGAGAACCTGCCTTTAATGAGCATTACTAGAAAGCAGTTCGTTGGAGCATGCTTGGCAGTAGGGTAATTTTTCTGACATTTCTGAGAAATGTCTGGAGGACTTTGGTTGCTTCAGCAAACACTGTGTCCACTTAAGGAGTCTGATGTTGAACTTGTACCTTACTATCTTCTGCACCCACTGGACGGTAATAATGACTCTGAAAAAGAAACTGCTCATGCTCTGTCAGGAAAAAGGGATTTTCCTGAATTTTGATACTTCCGGATACAAAATTCATAGCTCTTCTTATTAGTGTCTCTAATATAGAACACCTTAATTCAGTTAAACACTACTACTGCTTGTGTGGAAGAAAGACAACAAATCTAGCAGGAAACAACAAGCTGGCTGTTGAAGGATCCAAGTTAACTTCTGAGACATTTCCAATCCAGTTCCACAATGTGTAGTTTCTGGGGAAGTTATCAACTTACACTGAAGACTGAGCACACTTGGAGGGGACTTTGGGGGACCTACAGACACAGCTGTGAATACATGCTTGATTCACAAATTTCAAACCCTCACTAAAATAACCCAATAGAGGGTCTTGGTGATGTGTGAATTAACAGAACCTGCCAATTACAGGGCAGCTACCCATTGCTCTTATTATTAGTTAACAAAATTAATTAAAATGAAATGTGAGTTGCCTTTAATATTTACAGTGACACACTATTCCTCTTCACTGGCCTGCATACTTTCATTTTGAACACCTACCCCTTACAACGTGTTAAAGTCCTTACACACTTGCAAGGTGATCTGAGCAGATTCTGGTAAAATAACCTTTTTTGTTGTCTGTTGGTTCTTGCAAGTCATGGTCTCTATCACAGAGCAAAAAGGGAGAAGGAGAACCACACTTACACTGCTGTCGTCCATCCTTTCTCGCCTCTTGGTTTTGTGTGTTTCATAATCCTCCATGAGCGTCTGCATCAGGTTCTTAGGTCGCTGGGCTCCTGCAGACTCCTCAGATGGTGGGTCTGACTGTGAGGCAGGGCCTTCTGTGGTGGAGGATGGAGGAGGCTTGATCTTCTCTATCTTCCCTGCAATGACAAAAAAAAGAATGACCCTTTCTAAGCTGAGGACTCACAAATTGTTTACCAAAGATGACAGCTGATTTTGAATGTAGAAACAGTTTGGAATGAAGTCTGTGAAACAATCTGGTAAATCAGGATGGTCATGGTCATTTTTAAAAACACCTCTCCCTCTTCCTGTAACCTACTACACCAAAATATTACAAAATCTTTTTACAAAACCACCATTTACAAAAGCACCTGCTTGAAATACCCGTTTCCTCCTACAAGATAAATTTCTGTGATTTGGAAATGTTTGTAAGATTCTGGAAAACCACAAGATGATTTTTTCTGTCTCAGCCAATACAAAACACAGGGACCATGCACGACACAGCTGAAGGAGGCGTCTTGTTAAACACAGCTGACTTCTCTTTTTCTAATGCTTTTTATTGGCTTTGTAACCAAGAAAGTCTTTGGGTCTATCCCCAGTGCTGCTCTTCCCCTCAGCAGTTTCCTGAAGGTTGCACAGTGCTCCTGGAGGGAGACTTGTGGCAGAGCAGGATCAGGTCTCTGTCCTATAATTCCTGGTTCAGAGAGGGCCCTTGAGTTTCCTACTGGTTGAAAGAAAGCCACAGAGAAGCAATTTTTCTCTCTGGCTGAGCCCATTCCACCCCATGGAAGGTCATTGTTTTAAGCACAGTGACCCCAAAGTTGGGTGAAAGGCACATCAGAACAAGAGGCCACTGGTAGCAGCTGCAGGAGAGCTCACAGGTGGACAACCCACGCTTCCTTGGGAAGGGTAGCCTGCTTTTCTCATCACCAGGCACCCACTTGCGGTGAACCACTCACCTTGTCCTAGTGAGAAGAATGAGGATGACAGTGGCAGGTCATGGAAATTATGTGTGGGGGTTCTCAGCTGTGACAGGAGAAAGTAGTGCTGAACCAAAATCAGATTTCCTCTTCCGTGGGACCATCAACAACTCTTTGAAATAAGACACTTCAATGGATGTAAAAAAATACCATAAAAAGAGAAAAATACCCATTGCAAACCCCTTAAAAATAAGAGAAATAATCAGAAGGATCATGCTGATTTTCATGAAACTTGTTGCTGAAAACAAATAAAAACCCTGGCTGGTCCTCCAAAAAGCATCGACAGTTGCAGCCACTAGAGAGCAGCCTTGAAATCTCCAGCAAGAATCAACAGGATTTATTCTTGAAGAAAGAAGTGAGCCAACACTGAGCCAACACTGCAGAAGTGTTTTTACAAGAACTCCCCTTGCCAGGCTTGTTTCATTTCTGATCAGTGTTGAAAAACCCAGCATGACTAGTTTCTTGTTACAGGCTTAATTTAAGCTGGGCAGGACAGTGATAAGGCTGGGAATCCATCCCATTTAAATCACCCTACCAGACACTGGATGGGAGTTTCTATGGTCTCAGGTTCTTCTCTGGGTTGCATCAGGAGTTGCTCCACAGACAAATAGGAGTTATGCTGGCAAAGCAGAGACCAACAGCAGGTCCTGGGCTGCCCAGCTGCACCCATAAGTGACAGCTTAAGAATGCTCAGCAGGGAAGACTTGAAACTATTGTTACCCTGCCAGCTAGGTCCAGTGGGTAAAAAAGTGTGGTGAAAATGAAAGGCCTGATTAAGGGTCAGATATCTTGCTGCATTACTTCATTCTTACACTAGTAATTGCCTTGGATGGGTGTAAGTAATGGAGGAAGAATAAGGCTCCTCAGATGTCTGCCCAATTTGTGCCTTTTCCAGGGATACAGACACATCATAGCATGCTTAGGCCAATGGACGAGCCTAACAGCTGAAGAGAGATCCTTCTACTCCCCTTCCCCTGGAAAATAGTGTAAACTGTAGGTTTTGGGGATTCCAATTTTATAAAGGCGGTATCTTCAAGAAGGTTCATTTGCCCAGGATGAATGGCCCATAAATTTTCATATTCACAGAGTGAAAAACCATTACTGTTGGAAAACACCTTCAAAATCATTGACTCCAAGCTTTGCATTGCATGTATATATACATTTCATATCTGTATAATATATGTACACATATTATATATACGTGTATTTGTATAAAGGCTACAGCATCCCAAATCTACATGTACACATTTACTTTTTACTTAGAGATGCTGTTGAAATTTTTTAAGACATATGCATAGCAGAGAAAACTTTTCAAAATAAGACATTTCAGCAGGACAGATTGTTTTAGGAAACCAGTCTGTGCTGGAGTCGGGGATTGCTGAAATATATATAAAAAAGGTTCCTCTAGTAATATGGAGCCTCATTACTACACCAGGTGAAATGTGGGCTTCTTTGCTCTTCTTGAGCTGCAGCTGAACAATGGGAATATGCAAAATCACAAACAAGCAAACAGTAAATAAAGAACCTCTCAAAGATTCTCTCACTTCATAGACATCCTCCACTAGGAAAGGAGTAATAAAGCAAAGGGCAAATGAGCTGGGTTAGTAAGCTTTTAAGGCACTCCTGGAAGTATTCTGGGGATGACTGACTAGCACCCCAGAGAAATCCTTGGAGAAAATGACTAACTTTCATTTTTTTCATACCAGTACCTATAAAGGGGTAAGGAAACAGCATCTTTTACAAAAATTTCTGCTCTAGCCTTTCTCAAAATCCTGATTTTAAAAAGGAGTTCATGCACATGTATTATATCTGATCCTTATTATGTACACGCATACAAGGCAATAAAAATTTTGCAATGGTCACAAAATATCTTGCCCCAAAGTTTTGCTTCTCTTCCCACCACACCAAAAGTATCCTCAGGCTACAGCTGAACCAGAGGAGCTTCCTAAACACAGGTATTTATTAGAGAAAATCTGAAGTGGAAAATGGTTTTCAGGCTGAAGCAGTTTCTCTGACAAAGGCTTAAGCTTCACAGCTACCACTCACGGTAAGAAAGTAGGGAGAAGAAAGAAAAGGAAAGCACACACACATCCCTCTCAGTTACCTACAGTTTAGAGGTACCTGACTGCTTGCATCTCTAAGCTGCACCTTCCCCACTAGGCTTTTGCCACCCACTGAAATTCTCCCATTTACTTATCAGCTACGGGCAACAGAAGATGAGCATGGTGGGCAGTTCTCCTTGATGCCTGTGCAAGTGCAGGTGGGTTTGATGGCCTGCAGATGACCACAACATGCCTTCTGCCTCACCCAATAATGCTTTAGTGACAAGCACCAAAAAGGCAGATGTGGCAGCTTCCCAAAGTGTCTCCCAGGCATGGCTTCTCCTGCCAGGTACTCCCCATCCCTCATAATGAGACAGCAAATATTGACAAAGGGTTTGGCTCCAGATGAAAAGCCTTCACTGAACCAAGACCTCTCATGTAATGATCTTCGCACCTCCTTTGACGAACAGGATTACTCAGAGCCAGGCACTACAGGAAGTTAGACACAAGTCCTTCATAGTTCAAGTTACTTCTAATAAAAGGAGTAACAAAAACCATGGGAATTACATCACCATACTTACGCTGGATACTCTCATGTCACACTCCCATCATCCTGCTCAAATAAACTATCAGACAGCCCAAAATGCTCTGCCTGGTAGAGATGCTGTACCACCAGCATATTGTTGGAGAAAACCACTGTCTTGCTGTGCAGCTGCTCACACCATGCCAAGTGTAGCAGGAGATGCAGCAAAGCAACACAGGAAATGTTCAAATTTTAATAGGGCTCCACAAATATTTTGAGATCCATGCTAACTATCCATACAGCCATACTCAGGTGCTTTTTTGGTCTTTCTTGAGTCTCCTCATGCAGGAAACCCAACTATTTTGGGAAAAATTCACATAGGTTCTTCATCTTCACCTTTCCAGGAGTATCCTGGAGAAGGTCTTGCCCTGTGTGCACATTCCACTGAAATTACTCTGTGTCTCAATTCAGTGACCTGAGGTGGGTTAAAAGGCTGCTTCAAAGCATCACAAACAACTTCAAAGGGTAATTGTTAGCAGTATAGAAGATTATTACTAGGAGACATTTTGGATTGTGCTGGGTCATTGGCAGACAAATTGAGTGTTACCATCCTTACGAAAGCTGCATGTCAGGGTGAGTAAAGCCAGCCTGTTTGCTGTCTAAAGTAATTAGCAGTTACTTCACATACACACCTACATGAATTGTGTTAATCTGCCACTCTTCAGTTAAATTACAGTGCAGTTCACTGCAGTCCTTCTTTTGCAGTTTGTGTGTTACCTATGTAAGCATCCACATGGTTCAAAGCAATGAAGAGGAACAGCAGTAGTAACTAATCAGGGAACACCAGGAGTCCTAGTAAAGCTACTTTGCCCACACCAGCACCTAAAAACAGCCTGATTGTTAGGCCATTGCTAATTAAGTTAATTATTATGCCTTCTCAAAAGAGTGAGTCTGTGCTTTCATACAAGAATTAGAAACAGATTTTTCAAATTTATACTTGACCCTTTAATCCTTTTCTGCTGAGGTATCCTGATGTTAGTGACAATTCTTTCTTTGGAATAGGCAATTTGCTGACAGAAGTACCTCTGTTTCTCCTTTATTATTATTATCATCAGTAGTAGAATTACTATTATTTTTCTTTTTGAAACTAGATATACATATTACAATATCAGACACATTCTACAGCATATTCCTTACTGTGCCCACCAGAAGTAAGCTTTCTGTTCTGCTCTTTATGTCATCTCTACTCTCTCTATCCTAACAGCCAGATTTTTGTGTCTCTGCTAAATTACATTCTGACTCTTTTTTTCCCCAAATACTGAAAAGATCCTGTAACTATTACGAGGAAAGTTTCTGCAGTCTTGCAAGGCATTACATGGTATTCCTCCACCCTATTTCTAAGGATGCCTGCCAGCTTTAACTGCAATACAGCAGATGAAAGGGACACCAACAAGAGATGGGGTGAGGTTTACACACCTCCCAGTGCTATGGGTGCTGAGCTGACATCCTACAGTTGAGACCTATGCTGAGCACATCTGCTGTTCAGAAAGCACCAAAAGTAGAAGAATGACTTTGGCAATGTTCTTTGTGGGTTTTTTGATCAATGACATTCTTAAACACTGCCACATATTCATCTTTTCCTAGAAATTATTTCTTTGCCTTGTCACCAGCTGCAAATTGCAGGAGCTTGAGTTACTGGCTAAGAGATCCCAATTTTCTATCTTGAACATACGGTAGCCAGACATTTAAAGGAAACTGTCTAGAATGATTCATTATAAACAGAAGTTGATGATTTTCTCTAGAATGTAATTTATGACAAACATTTTTACAGACACAAAGTAAATTCCCTGTTGTGTAGAGAAAGCAGACGTACGTTGTTTTCCTAGAAGCTCTGTTAAAACAAGCATTAGTGTCAGTAGCCCATGCAACATCACTTCCGAGTAAAATACAGTCAGTATCTGCCCCATTTTGAGCACTTTCAGCTACAGATGATCCAGTTTTTGAAAGCAGTCATGTGCACACCTTCACGCAACAAGTCCTCCTAACTGATGTCTGTGGTGCCCTGTATCTCACACCTTATCACATGTTTCTCATAATACCTCAGATTTGAGGGGATCCTTGTGAAAAATGCTGTCCTACAGGAGTTAGAACAATAGCACTTCAAAGAAATGACTGGTGTTCGCTACATTTTTTTTTCAAAAAACACATGTTAAGATCATTATCTTTGCAGAAGAAACAAAACTAAGTATTGGCTCTTTATGTGCTACATCAAGTTCACAATCATACTGAGTAATGGGCTAAATCTAGACCTTATTCAAGCTTACCATGACTTTCAAAAGAAAATGACTACTACAGGCTTTTATTTACACCAGTGGAAATTCAGCATGTAAGTACTCTTGGTAAAATGAATACTTTTTCACAATGACCACTGTTAATAAACCTTCTAAGTACTTGCAAAGCATATGCAGGTATAGGCTTATAAAAATCACTATACAGAAAAAAGCCTGGCATGTGTTTCTGGCATCTTTTTATATGTGTTTTTTTCTGTATTATATTTAGAAGGCATCAGTTCTTGGTATTATTTTTTGAGAAGGGGAGGGGGAGACACATAAGCTGTAACTGCTGTGAATGTCATCAAAAGAACCCAGAAACTGATCAGTCAAGAGGACTTTCACTGGATCTATTAAACATTTTGTTTGTGATGCCTGTTTAATTCAGTAGTGAATGACACCAGCTAAAATACATGGCAACTAACAGCTCTGGATAGTGTTTTAGAAGACAAAGCTCATTAACATCAAGACCTGAAAATAGAAAGCAAAACACACAGAAAAAGAAATCTGATTCAAAACCTCAAAATCTGCAGATCTCCACTGCTTTTGCACTTTCCTAATGCTATGCAAGAGAACAGGAAGACTTTTAAGTAAGGCCTTGTATGTTTTTCAAACAGCCACACAGCTGTAAAAACTGCTGCTGTCCTTCCCTGGGATGATCCTAAATTTCAGTGTGTGGTCTGAGCAGCACAGCGATGGACATGTCATGCTACAACGTAGCAGTGGGTGAATACAGAATGGGGTTTAATAAGGATGATCAGCATCTCTGCACTACATTTGTGAAAAACCAGAACCTTTTGCAGGTGTGCTCACAGGCAGAAAGTTAAGCTGTCCCATACAGCTTCCAGGCAGATTAAGTCACCTGCCCTTCCACCCTCTGCAAAACAATGTTTTCATAAAAAATGACATAAAAGTAAACCATGCCTGACCCTTTCGTCACATTTCACTTCTGCTCTGACACTTTGGGCTCTTACCTGGTGCAGTTTTGTAAGACACGGTTCTGGTGGACATGGGTGGTGCACTCTTTGTAACAAGACTTGGTGCCATTTGCAGACCCTGCCGCTGCCTCTTCAGCTCCTCTTCTCTTTCCTGGGCAGCTCTGATCTCCTCTTCTATCATCGACAAAGTCCGCTGTTTCCTTGACCGTAACTTGAAAGGACCCATGGTCACTTCAGGCTCCTGTGTGGCCAGGATGGAGGCAGTGCTCCTAAGCTCAGCTGCCTCTGAATACTTGCTGAAATAGCTGACTTCATGCCTGTTTTCCTCCACAAGGAATGGCTGGCTGGCTGAGTACACGGGTGACTGCTGCAAACTCTTCCCTTCCCTGAGTCCTGAGTCTTCTTCTTTTGAAGTCTTTGGTATGGTGTCCCTTTTTTCTTGAACTGGTGAAGACACCTGGGGTGGCTCAAACATTGGGTTCTGATGCTCCTTGGAGGCTGGAGCTGGCCCAGTGCCTGCTGTCTGCTCTTTGGCTGAGACCTCTTTCTTGGCTGGGATTCCTTCTTCCTTGCAGTTTCCTTTATCCACCTGCTCAGCTATGGCTTGTTGGATGGCGTTTTGAACCAGCAGGCCAGCGTGGTACTCCAGCTGGTCGTCCATCAGCATGGAATCTGCCAAGGCAGAGGAGGGCGAATCACAGCCTGGGTCACTGAAAGGCTTGGAGATGCCTTCACCCCTGCACTCCGCTGGAGTGTCGGCCTGAGGGGTCTGCGGCAGGGAGAAGTCCGCCAGGGAACTTTCCTGCAGGGCGCTCATGGTCTCATTGGAGGCACCACTATCACTTATGTTATCCATGCTGAAGTCATTGGAAAGGGTCTCCAAGACGGTGGTATCCTGAGACCTGACAGACAAGTCATCCAAACCGGAGTCAAGCTCCTCTGGAGGGGAAGAGGCGCTGCCTGACTTTGGGAAGTGGTCTAGAATTCCCTGTCCATCATCCTTCACCATTGTGAAGACTGCCCTTGCACTCATGAATTCTCCATCCTCTGACAACAGTTTTGAGGCTGGTCCCGCCCTGGGGCTGTCACTGCAAGGCAATTCTCTTGCTATGTCAGCTGTGGTAGTCTGAGTGCCTTTGTCATCTTCTGAGCTACAGGAGACTTTCTGTGCTTTCAAAACAGTGGCATTGCTACCCTCAAGCTGCCCAGTTTGCCCACACACTGAAATGGGTCTCGTCACAGAGGACAGCGGCCTGTCCACATATGGAGAATTGAGGCTTTTGTAGAAGGGTTTGATAGAGAACATTTTGGGTGTTCCTGACTGCCTTGGCAGGGCCTGACCCTGAGATGGACCTGTATGTTCCATCAGCTGGAACTGCTTCCTGACCGCTGAGAAGTCAATTTGCTCTGTGACAATGTCTTCTTTCTTGATACTGACTGGCTCTGGGGGTGCAAAGGAGCAACTGACCTTTTTGGGGGATGTTGGTGTTGCACCTTGCTGCTGCTGCCTCTCTTTGCGCTCCTTGTACTTCTTGTGAGACTCCAGATGCTCTTCATCCAATTGATCTTCCAGGGGCTTCTCCTGAGGAGGGTTCCACCATTTGGCAGCAATGTTGGGGTTTTTCTTGACAGCCTGGCTTTTAATGAGTTCCCTTCTTTCCTTTTCAAGTTCCATCATTTCTTCTGATGGTCTCACTTTGCGGACTCTGTATTTCTCCTTCTCTTCCTCATCCTCAAAGAGCTTTGAGGGCTTTTTGTCTTCATGGAAGGCTCGCAGTTCAAACTTTGCCTCCTTCTTAATGGTTGTAAGAGTTGTTTCTCCATCCTTAGAGGATCTTCTAGAACTGTTTGAATAAGTGGGACTTCCCGGCACCTTCAGACTCTCCCTAGTGTCTTCTTTCAGTCCACTCACGGAATGGCCATTAGATTTCAGGTTCTCATCTGTTATACTAGACTCACATGGCTCAACTTCCAAGGACACCTGCTTGTCTGCTACATTTTCTTCCCCTTCACTAGATACTGACTCTTTATTGACATTAGCAGATGCTCCTGAACCATCCACAATGGAGCCTGCACTTGGTTCAGGGGAGGATGTCCCATTAAATGTACTGTCTGCAGCAGAATCGCAACAATTTGCCTCCAGCACTTCATCTAGGTATCTGATCTCTTTAGCAACTTCACTGTCCAGAGATTCATGCCTGTCCCTAAGTCCATTTCGGCTGGAAGCAGGGGAAAAGAAATGGGTTGGATTGTCTATGGGTTGTGCTGAAGCCACTGTGGTGATGCTTTTGTGTTCAGAAACTGGAACTTCAATTTCCATTTTCTCTTCCTTTGTAGCAAGCACAGTAGCTGGCTCCAGGAAATTGGCACAGTTTTGGTCTCTGTTTTTTCTTAACCTGATGTCATCCTCAGGAATTCTGGAAGATTTCTAAAATAAGAGAGCAACATTATGAAGACTTCAAAAAAGAACACCTAATTTTTTGCAGAGTAACCACCATCTGGTAAACAAATCCTAGCACTTCTTAAACTTGAAATTAAACCATTCCTTCAGAGTGTGGGAAAGCAAGGCAAGCCATTAAAACAAAAAATAGGAAGTTACCTTACCATATGCTGGAAAAGGTACTAAAACAACAACAACAAACTTTCATTTAAGAATCTCCCATTTGCTTACCATCCTCACTTTATCATTATTTCATGTCTGTGTCTTGGTCTGTGACTAGGAATAAGCTTTGAACTTCTAAGTTAACAGTAACTTGGCAGTTTAGATTCTTCAAGATTTGCACATGCAGTACACAACATCTATCATCTTGGTACTCCAAAAATGCTTTCCACACCTAAAGGAAATCTCATAATGTTTCTACAGATGAAAAGTATTACTGCCCGTGCTCTGCAGAAGCAGATGCTAACGTGCAGAAAGAGTCGGTGATTCACACAAAGTTAGGAAAAATAATGTGGCAAAAGCAGGGAATGTTCAATTCTCCATGGCTCAATCCTGGCCATCAAACATGGAGTAGAATTACACGGTGCTGGAAAGACATGGGGTCCTTCTCCATCCCACATGGAAACCCACACACAACTGCACTTGGGGGACAGGAAGCATCTGCAACTCCTACAGCATGAAGAACACCACAAGGAACATGACAGGCACCACAGTCATGGTCTCCTCTTTCCCACTTCTTTGATCTGTAATGCAGATGTACTGGATTCACGTTTCTCCCTGATGTGTCACCTTTGGTCACAAGGAGGTTATTGAAAGAAATACTATTTATGCTCATATATAGGCAGATTTTACTGGTCAAGCAGCCTAATAAACTTCCTGTGAGTGAAGTCTGAAGGAATTTATGGTTAAGATGGTAACACATCAATTAGCTTCTCAATAATTCTATACTGCTAAAAGACAAAAACAATCCAGAACACCAAAAATAAAAAGGATACTTTAAACATGATTCTTCAAAAAACACTTGATAACTATTGCTAAATTCCTAAATCATGAAAACCAGAAGTGATACATTATTCACTTTGGCTTGCCTTTTAAAACAGAAAGCTGGTATCTGAGGTCTCTAGCTTGCTTTCCATATGTGTTTCTATGTGTGAGGCATGGACTTTGAACGCAAACAGCAATGATCAAACCTCATGAGCTCAGTGGCTACCAACAAGAGCATCATTGTCTGGCAGTCACTTCCACCTTGCTGTCCCTTATCCAGCATGCTATTAATACACACTGCAGCAGAAGATGATCAACAAGGAGCACAATGGCACTTACCAGTGACCTGAACAATCACACTGCCACTGGATTTATATAGGCAGTCTAAAGCATTTGACACACCTTAAAGAATTACATACAGTCACCCGGAAGAACTCTCTCTAAAAATACTCTGAAGACCTTTCTGTCTAATTATGTAGTTGTACACAGCTGAAGACAATGCTGGCCTCAGTCATTAGATATCTTCTTCTTAATTGTGCTTAAACATTGGAAAAAAACTTTAAAAACAAACAACCTGCTTTTGTCTATATATTTTATTTGATAAACTCAAATTTTACTTGCATCACTTCTTGACTTTCTGCTGAACTTTGAAATACTCCAGCTGAAGTTTCTAGCAGTTCTTTTCTTAAAGCATATTTTATTTTTCATTATGTAAATAGTTGAATGTGGCAGAACTGACAGCTGTCCCCCTTCACACAAACTGGGGGTATATGCAGTCATGCTCCTGATAATATTTGCTTCTAATCAGACAGATCAAAGCCTCTCATGACATTGGTAGCTAACCACATGCCCTCTGTAGCCACAAGAACCTATCTTGAATGGATACAGAAAATCAGTTAATGAAGAAGTGTTCTCTTGCCACTGAAACACATCTCCCTGAAAAGCCAAACCAGAGCTGACGGACTCCCTGTTCCTGTGCTTCTCTACCTGCACACCACGGAGTTGGGAATACACCTGATTGTCCCAGAGACCACATTCACTAAAGCATGTCTATTTCCACCACTGTTCTAGCATGTGGAACAGTGGAACACTTCAGTTCCCACCATATTTGGATATTCAAGTTTGGTAACAGAACCACAGGTGCAGTGTTTTGACTAAATCTCTTAGCAAGTAAGAGCCCATCCTCTCACTATAGCTGCAATCTATAGCTCGCAATTAAGGCACATGCACTTAACAGTCTAATCAGGGCATGCATTTGTGACAGCATGTAATTCTGGAAGTGTATGTATCTATGAAATTAGTGTGGCACATGTAATTATGTAGCAAAACAGACAATTATGCAGTAAAACCTATGAGGAAGCATTGCTTCTTATTGGAGAAGCGTTTCTGTGCTAGGGATTAGTAACTGAACATGAAGAAGGACTTCCAGCACGGCAGAGAAGCCGGTAAGGATTGCGAGGAGAGTAAAAAATATGTTTAAGAGAACCACCCACTTTTTTCTCTCAAAACATTCTGGCAGAATCTGGGGACAACTTTGTGAGGTCATGGCAATGACGAGCATGCTCCAGACATTCCTGTGAGGAGCAGAAACCAATCTTCTGATGAATTACTTGAAGAAGATAACAGAGATAACTAAGGAGAAAGGTAGATGACAAAACAAAGCTTTTCAAGACAGTCCAGGCCACAGTACATGCCCAGGATAACTGACTGGGTGTGGGAAAATGGCACATGTTGGGATGAGCCACCATGGGTGGGAGGAGGTTTGGAGGAGGAGGGCAGTGGGATACACACAGACCCCCTGCCTCAGCTGTTTGGCAGAAGGAGGCGAGCTTTCCAGGGGGCTGCTTTTGCTCCTCGGTGATATGCCTGTACCTGCAGCTTTGTATTTGCCACCTACAGGGAGGACGCTTTTCAAAGCCTGCGCCATTACAAAGACCTGTGAATGGGAAAGGGCTGCACTCAAACCTTATTGTAGTCAGCAACACGGCATTCACAGTGATGCCCTTAAACTGCTCATCTAGACCCAGATTTTCCAGAGCTGCTGTTACATTTACACAATCTCTGAATGTGCATTCATTTCTGTTTAAGTCAAGATGCAACAGGGCAATTAGCGTCACTTCTACAATGCTGCTGCACTTTAGTAAACTACAGTTATTAGCAGCTTAGAAAATTATTAGCATATTTTCTCTTTGTCTGAATTCTTCATCTACAAAAGTGTAAGTGTTTGGGCAATCAGCTCTTTTAGAAGGAAAAAATGTGGGTGTGCTACTAGCAAGACCCAGCAAACGAGCTGCCAGTGCCTTTCTTTGTTTGATGCAACACAAAATGCCTACAGAAACAAGTGGGAGGCAATCCTTTTGAGCCAGATCAACATTCTTCTGAAGCATCGGTGGCAGTGGTGGGAAGGGAGAGGAAAGGATTAAACAACTAAGAAGTTTCATGGTTTGAGAAATTCTGAAAGTTTCTTCATTGTGGGCTTCTATAATCACTCCAGCCAAGTTTCAAGACAGGTCTTGATGATGTTGATCTCCTTGCTTCGTTAGAGTTGTCAACCTTCCATTTTTTTTGGCTTTCATATTCTTTTGGAGAGGTCCTGTACTTCATTTGCTCCTCCTCCCACTGCTGCAGCAATGAACCAGTGTTTTGTTCAATCCTTTCCACTCTTCTCTTGATCTGACTATTGGGCCTACCATACATCAAGCAGTTTTAGTAGTAAAACCTCACTTGCAGATGGTTGACTGGCTAATCCATACCTCCTCGCTGATGTTAGTCATCTTCTCCCTCTTTGCCTACTATC
>VYZT01050234.1:3874-25202 GCA_013400735.1 Pomatostomus ruficeps | reverse complement strand
TGGGATACTTGATTTAAAGAGGTTGTGGTGCTAAGTCACTTGAAGTGGTAAATACGATCTCGTGAAACAGTCTCCAAAGCTGCCTAAGGAAGCCCAATGGTTTGGTGAAGAATTACAGAACATTCCATCCAACTAACACATAAGGAAACATTACACAGTGAGAAAACTACCTGGCAGGGAATTCAAGGCATGATACAACCCTTAAGGAACAGAAGGAGAATTTCTTCTTCACAACTGAAGGTCACAGATGAGGTCCTGTACCATTGCGCTTATGGAGTCCACTTGCCTGGGCGCCCCCTCAGCTGATGCTGGTGGAGCTGAGCTAAGGGCTCTGCTGTTAGCAGCACTCTCTCACACTCAGCCTCTGGTCAGATGTTAAATCAAAGAGGAGAAATCCCAGCTGAATAAGGACAGAAAAATGTTCAGCTTAACAGAGGGCCTAATACAGATACTGAGCTGATCAGAACATGACTTCTGAATGCATGCATGAAAAATCAGTTTCACAAAATGCTGCAGCTGAAATCTGCCCTGCACACGTCGAGGATGGAACAATTGCTCTGATAAAGCATGATCTAATCCCAGCAGGGAGGGGAAAGGATGCTAAACTAAGCCTTGCTCTTAATACTCTTTAACTCATCTAGATAATGTCAGCACAAGGAAAGAGTGACCTTTATGGTTACTTGCACGAAAAAGAATAGAGACAAGGGGAAAATGCCTTAGTCTTTTCATCGGGGGCACATGGTTCCTGTTCCATCTAAAGAACAGATGTACAACTCTCCTATGTAAGTGAGCGATCTCGAGAAAAATACTGGCATGTTAATCATTTTGGTGCATGAGAAAGGGACCTCCTGAGCAAGGAATTTGGGTTAGGCAGGAGCAGGGGGAAGGCAGTAAATGGAGACTAAAGGTCATGCAGTTCACTTGCTCTCTGAGCAGATCTTATGGTTGCTAGGAAAACGTGCTTTAATAGATGCGAGGAATAAAGATAAACCTGCCTTAAACAAATAGGCTTTCTGAGATGTATTAGTATTAAAGTCTTCTGAGGATACAAAGTCTTTCAGCAGCTGGTACAATTCAGTAAATCTTTCATAAATGGCAGCCTAAACTGCATTTTCTGAAAAAAGACACATGATCTCTATGCTGGAGTTCTTTCACCACTTACTTTCAAGGGCAATAGAGTAGGAATTGAATGCTTGAACTGAAGCAACAACCTACAAACCTTTGCCAATGAAGACTTCAGACTTTACGCTTTCAATTCTCTGTTTCACAAATGTCAACTGCTGGAGGTCATACTGCTTTTAACTACTTCCTAAAGCCTAATTAATACTTGCTGCACTTCTGAAAGGCATGGCTGTTAAATACCTATTAAAGTTTGACAGCAGTACTGCCACAGAGGCTATGTTGGGCTAAGGCAACAAATTCTGCTCAGAAATGTAAGGCCAAACATCTGTTTCTTTGACAGCTGAAGAAGGTTAAGAATTATTGTTGATGTTTTGCCTTTATCAGTAGGACTTGTTACAGCTGCTCTCATCCATTAGATTAAGACCTATCACAACAAAATCTCCTTAAATGAAAGTATGCCTACACAACCATGCATGGTGCAGTGTATCTCACCCAGTGGTAGCCTGCTCTGTCGGGAGCATAAAGAACAAGACAATGTTTATTCACTGCAAGCAGTGAGCCTTGGGAAGGTTACAGTCTGAGGGCTCAACCAGCCCCCTGGCTTAAGCACTCTAAGGATTGCTGTCTTCCCAGTTTTCCAAGGAAATGGAATTATTTTAAAGCTAGAGACCTCTAAAACTCTCTATTAAGAGAGAGCATGTAGTGGCTTAAAAAGGTCCCTATTTAGAATTAGCTCTACCTAAAATGTATTTTAGGCTGCTACCTCCAGACTCAGGCAAAAGCTCATGACTGGAACATTGTAAAAAGAAACTGAAAGGACATGAAAGAAGAGGATAGCTAGCCTAGTGCTTGCTCAAGAACCACTTTATGTAAGTGAAGAGGGGGGAAATATGATGGTGGTCCAAGGATACAACTGAAGTCTCTGCCATTAGCTATGTTACACACACAAGTGGAAAGAGAAGCCACTTCCAACAAGAGCTTGGAACATCACCTCCCCTGCCTGAGTCACACTCTCCACTGTGTCACCATGCCTGTCGTCCATCACAGGGAACTACCACACAAAAATCCTTTTACTCTCAGTCCCTTTTTCCAGAAACAGACCATGGAGAAAACAGCATTTGGAGATTTCAGCTGAAGATTTTATACAAGAGCCAAAACCTTTGAACTCTCATGGAGTGCAAATCACAGGGTTCTTCCTGTAAGAGCATGCACATAATTTAATTTTCTGGACAGTGCATGTAGTAAAAATCCCCCTTCAAAGATACACATTCACAAAATGAAACCCGCTATCATTAAATGATGAATCCAATGTAGCCAGGATGTTGGACTTTGACACACCATTTCAATAAATATTCAGCAAATAAGTAATATTTAACAGAAAGTCAGGCTACAGAGTCTACAAAACGGTTTTGCTAGTGAGAGGCCAGTTTGTGAAAAGAAGGATGTTGCTAAATTCTCCACATGCCATTGCTGTCCCTAGGCTATAAATATGATGTGGCACCTGAGTTTTGGGTTGTGAACAGTTAGAAACTTCACCTATGCTTAGCTCATAACAAAAACTGTACATTTCAGTCATCTCACTATCTTCTGCATGAGAATATTTCATTGAAAGTGAGACTTGTATATGATTTTTTTTTAAAAATTCCTTATTTGGAAAAAAGGTAGTTGAGAAATCCCTGGGACATCTCCTTTCAGCATCTACTTCCTGTCCCTCTGCCCCTGCTCCCCTCCCCTCTTCCAAGCAAAAACTCATTTTTCTTTCTTTTCCTGCCGAAAAGGCACTGATTAAAATGACCTACAGCACATCTGGACTACATTAGGATATTATTTGATTAAGGTATTAATCTCTTGCTCTTTCGGCACATGGAGAATGAAGATAATGGTGGAGGAAAACAGTGCTAACTAAACTGGCTATTCCAGCTCAAACTGCTCTGCTTTAAAATTCCTTCAGATCGCCCAGTCCCTCGGTTGTGGGTTCTTTTTTACCTAATTACAGAAAATTGAAATAAACAGTGGTTAATTTACTTAATGTTGGCAAGATCACTAAAGCCAACAAAGCTATTATATTAAGAGTTGCTGTATTTGTCAGACAATTTGCTATTTGATAGGAAATGTTTGCTTAGAGATATTTTAAAGAATCATAAAAAGGCTCAGCATTAAACAGCAAGCAGCACTTTGTGTTTCTGCCCAAACAGAAGTTTGACACATTCCAGATCAAATTGGTTTAGAGAGGGGCAAAGACCAGACGTCCTCAAGAGAGTATTGTTTACTAGAACATCACACAAGCAATAGCTTGGTTTTCAGTATTTGAATGGACTGCATGAGACTTCAGCCATGGAGTCTGCATATCTGAAAGCCCAAGCACAGGCTCGAAGGAAAGAGCAAGTCATCTTGGCTTCCAGATACTTTCCCCTAAAATACCCATCCTCATTTCTCAGCGATTAAAGAAGGTGCTATCCTGGTGCATGCACAGAGGTATCAATTAAGTGTGACAGCATGCATAAATGCCATAAAACCCAGGAATGCTGTCGCTGCTAAACATGACTGCTCACAGCACTATGCTTAATTTCCTTCAGTGTTAAACAACCAAAAGATGAAGCTGAACAGACACCCTGAAAGCCTCTTTATGAACTGAAATTTGCTTTACAGTGTCAAGAAGGATAACACACTCAACTAGAGGAAAACTTACCCTTCCAGAGCAACTAAAAACTCAGCCAGAAGTCTTTGCAAGTGGTGTCTGAAGAACATAGATACTGAATGTGCTGGGTGGTTCTCCTACTTACCAAGTGCACAGGATATACAAAAGTTATCTTTTCTCCTTAGAATCAATATCCTCCTGTATTACATCTAGTAGGAAGTTGCAAATTTCACTAATGCTCACAATTAACATACCAGCTACAGAGCAAAGAATTCCACAAATATCATCTGGGGAAATGGTATTTTAAATACTCCTTCCAATACAGAATGATAAAGACTAAATGTGACAGATAACATGCAGCAGGTCAGAAATCTGTTTACCCTTTCTCTCTATTTCTGTAAACTCTGAAGTAAACCCCAAAACCTTGTTTTCCACAAAGGCCTTAGCTATTTTGGTTTGTTAAGTCAAATTTCAGCTTGTTACAGTACTGTGATGTCACTGGCTAAGGGAGTGCTGGCTTGAAAAAAAAAGCCCATACCCTCAGTCCATTCACACAAAGAGCGTCTTTTACAAGGAATATGCCAGCTCACACTACTTAGAAAGAGCATGACTTCACTTAACCTGTAATGGAGTCACCTCTTTAGAGGCAATTTCAAAAGAATCGTGTTGGCAACAGACTTAAAGCTCTATTTTCAGCTAGCATAAGCAGGAGTTTACTGTTGTAGGTTTTTCATGGTTACATTTGTTTGGATTTCTTTTTTTTTTTTTTTGGTTTGGGTTTTTTTTGGAGTTTTTTGGGCTAATGGTAATGACGTGTATTCAGTATAGCAGTGTAGCTTAGTAGCAAAAGCAGCAGATACACCCTTTTCTGAAGTACATGGCCTCAGATAAACCAACAACTTTTTTCTCCTCAGGAATTTAGACTCACCATTGCCATCAAGTTAAAACAAGAAATAGCAATTACATGAAGGGCTGCTGTGAAAGACACAAACTCCAAGAGGCAATTAGCAGTAATTTTTACCTATCAGGAAACAAAAAAAAACGGCTTGACTATATTCTTTCCACAAGAGAGGCTGAAATGTTAACTGAAGTGCTTAGGCAACCTTTAGTAAGGTGTTTCAGAAGACTCAGGTCAGGGTAGGGGTGGCATAGCTTGTATGGAAAGAACCAGCCACATGGAAAACAACTGGATACAAGGAGTGCAAAACCCCCTCCTCCCCCCTGCCAAAACACAAAACCCAACAACAACCCACCCATGAAAACAAACAAACTCCCACCCAAATTTAGAAGGGTGACAGAGAAAAAAAGCGGCGTGGTTTCTACAGCACAGTACCTGTTCATTACTGCTGCTTGTGGGCTACTGACACTTGAGTACCCCTGGATTAAGTTTCCTGGAGGCTTGATAGTTTAAGCTAAAAACACAAGCCATGCTGACCAGACACCCCCTGCAAAGGCCCTCTGGACTTTGGATTAAAATGGCTTGAATTTAATGTCATATATGATGCTACACATAGCTTGAATTTAATGTCACACATAATGCACACATAGCTCAAGCAAATTTTTCTCACCGGAGGAATAATTACATAAGATATTGACTTGCTTTCTTACTACTTCTATGGCATCAGCAAAAGAAAGACACAGCCATTCTTTATCAGCAATGATGAAAATAAAAGTGACATTTTTGACAGGAGAACCCTTAAAGGCAATGGTAGCTCACTTCACCAGATGCTCCACAACCTGCCTGAGTCACATTAAATGAGGCAAGTCGAGCCTCTACATTTTTAAAATGGCTAGGCAAGAAACTCTTTGTCACTTGTTGAATGAATCTATGACAAGAGAATGTAAATAAGGTTCTCACTAGACAAAAAAAAAGGCACTCAACATCCCTGTCCTAAGCTAAGAGTGGTTTTGGTGAGCCTAAAGTGATAGGAAATACTGGGTGCCTTCACATAACACTTCCCATAACACTTCCCATACTGTCTGCACAGTAGAGGGGTAGGTATTTTAAAACACAGTTACAGATTTTACAATATTAGCTATTTTATTCCCTTGCATCATCCCAGAATTTTACACTATGAAGAGGGATAAGTGTCCCATGGAGAAATAAAATACTCTCTTTAAGTGCAAATAGATTTAAAATGCAACTTATGTAGCTGGTTATTGACTCTATATGAAGTTTGGGTAATCTTGCCTCACCTGTGATCACTGAAGGAGTGGAAGGTCACAAGATATTTGTCTTCCATACTCTCCCTGATACCAGCTGTCTAAAGCCCCACACGCTCGGAGGTCACTGGAGGACAGAGCTATAGCTGGAGCACTACCCAGGTGTGCAGGAGATGGAGCTCAAGACCCTTGTTTGACACAGACTCATGGGAGTTGTCCATTTGACGTGCAAATGCTCAGTTTTCACTGAATGCTAAAAGAGTTGCACTATATATATTTTTTTTAAATGACCTGTTTCTCATACCAACTAGTTTTGGAAAATATATTGGTGTGTTGCAAGAATGAATGGGCTAATGGCAATGACGTGTATTCAGTATAGCAGTGTAGCTTAGTAGCAAAAGCAGCAGATACACCCTTTTCTGAAGTACATGGCCTCAGATAAACCAACAACTTTTTTCTCCTCAGGAATTTAGACTCACCATTGCCATCAAGTTGAAACAAGTTGGGGTTTTTCTTATTTTTTGTTGTTTGGGGCTTTTTTTCCCCTCTTAAAGCATCAGTCCCACACAAAAGAACCCAAAGTTTATTTTAAAAAATAAAGAAGAATTATAGTGTTCTTGGTTGAAACAAAAAGTTTGACCAGAAACTTGAAATGCTGAAAAATCAAGAAACAAATAAAAATGTAGAAATGTAACTCAAAGTAGCCCAAGAACACTTAAAAATGATCCCTTTTAAGTTCAGAATGATTCTTTTTAACTTCCTGAAGTGCAAAGATTCTTGACACATCTGAATTTTTAACCAACTCTTCTGCATGACTAAAAGCAGTAAGCCCATGGGTCCCCTGCATCATGCCATACTGAAATGAAGTAAGTCTACAAAGATTGAAATGCTTTTCTCTGGTAAAGAGTCTGTATTAGTATCAGAGATCTGTTGAACAATCAACAAATATTATCTTCTAGGGAAATCAAGGGCAAGATTACACAAGATGAAGTGCTGGCCTCAGTATCCAAGAAAAAAAGTACTCTTACAAAGTGGTTCACCTGCTTCAGATCCTAATCTTCCAAATTTGCAGCACAAATGAACATTATATCCAAAGATGTTGGGTTTCATGGCTACATCTGTGTGTATGAAATGTTACTGTAAGCAGGCAACTCCTATTTTTTTTCCGCAGATCTGAGGTTCCTCAGCCAAAACTCGTCTCTTGGAGTGGCAGTTCATATGGAATGTTAGTGCTGAAAGGCCACAAGATTGCTCTGTCCATGCCAAGAGGCCACCTGTAGAGGCAGATGAGGTGTGTAAGCAAGAGCTAAAACAGTCAAACAAAAATATGTAAGTGGCACCATGTTCTCTGCTAGGGCCTTCACTTTGGGAGACTTCTTTAATCTGAAACAGCTCTCTGTGAACCTTCACAATACATGAGGAGGTACTGAATGTAGGGCACCGTCTATGCTAAGTTCCTGGGAGAGGACGTCCCAGACTTTAGCAGCCGGTTTCAACTTACGGTTTTGGTTCAACACCAATTCTTTAAAAATGTGGCAGAAACAGTGATTCACAGTCTTATATCTCCTGATTAAGCAGTAACAAAATTATAGCATTCACAATCCCTTTCAACCACCTCAGGACACAGATGCTTCCCTATCAGCCCAAACACCTTCCCACATTGGAGGTAACTGCACCACATGAACCACAGGATCATTGTTACAACCTTGTAAAGGGCTAATTCTGCTCTTTTAACATGTGGGAAAAGGGCAGGGGGGAAGGGAAAAAAAGGGGTGGGGAAAGAAAAGTAAAAAAAGAAGCGTTCCTCTTCATGGAAAGTATACGCAAGCTTAACATAAACCAAACAAATCCTTTTGTGCATCCCTTTCCTGTTCAGGAAGTAAATACCCTGCCTGACTTTCTGTCAGACTAGTACCCCTATATGACCATTAAATTAAAGATGTGCAATAGCAGAAGAAAAAACAAATATCAAAACTCTTCCCTTGCCGCCTTCTGTATCAACAGTCTTTTCATGACATACCTCACTGGAGGAAGTGTTATTCCTCTCTTCTATATGACAGCAAAGTTGCCTGTGCACAAGGGAAGATCTGATAGACCCCGAGTCACCATTTCTGCTTATTATTTTCAAACTATAACCTCCACAGACATCTCTGTCTGGGGCTTTAAAATTAACAGTACCCCAGAACGCTGGCTGCTTGAAGCAAAACTGGATGCAGCTGCTAGAGTTTACTATCTTAAGGATAGCCTTCTCACTTTTGATATCTCCTCTACAATACTATCTTTACCAAACCAGCAGAGGATAGAATGTGGGTGGTGAACATCAGATGGCATCCTCTACAAGGAACCAGAATGTGGGACTCAGTGCACCACCAATGCCAGAGCAGTGGAGAGGGCACTGAAAACATCAGCCCTATTACAAACAATGCTCCCCTGTTAGGGGAAATAGAGAGACCTCCTCCCGAGATGCCCTGTGTTTCTCTGTACTCCGGTTACCTGTTGGACTCAATTTCCCAGCAACCACCTCACCTGTCTATCTTTCCCTCCCAAACATACCACTTCCAGAAGGTTCTGTTCTACTCACTATCCCATTTGTCCTTCCCTCACATTCACCCCCTCAGCTTCTTCCCATTGGTCCCTGCACTCTTACACCGCCCTTGTCCAGCCTCTAAGCCCTCACACTATTGGCTCTGAGTGCCCTCCCTGCCCCTGTCCAGTCCCAGCATAAAAAGCCATGCTTGCTTTGTTCTTTCAGGTTTTTTTGGCTTTCATCCTATTCAAGCAATATTTTTAAAACTGCCTTGGAACACTATTCCAAAGAACCCTTCTTGTAAACTCGTCAGTTAAAAGGCTCCTCTGCACAGAAAGCAGAGGCAGCTGCCGCGGGCAGGGATCGAGAGGGAGCCGCTCTGAGCAGAGCCGCGCCGGGCGCAGCCGGGCTAGAAGCACCAAAGCCAGCTGCTGCGTCTGCATGAAGTGGGAACCAGCGGGTGTAGCCTTGCAGCGGTGAAGCCTGGCACAGCAGGAAACCGGTGGCAGCAGTGGCGAACGTGCGGAAGCCGCAGGACTGGCGGGCAAAGGCAGCGCCGTGGCACCTAGGCGATGTCGGTGGCGCGGGCAGCGCTGGCGCCATGGCGGCTCTGGCGAGCCTGCTGAAAGCAGCGTCCAGCGTCCCCGGGCTCCAAAAGATGCTCCCAGGTTCGTGCAGTCTCGGAACCGCCGTATCACCCCATGGAACCATCCGCTACACCAGAGTAAAACAACAAAGATACAGGATATATGGTAAGGCTTTTAAAGCCAACCCATCACTGGCTGGTTCAGTGCTTTTTCACTTTTAAGTGAATTGATCCATTCCCCATTCTTTCCAGGTAAAATATTTCTGACCTCTCTGCATGGCCCTACTGGGATGAAGAGATGCAGGGAGCACATCTCAAGAGAGGGGAGTCAGTTTTCTGAGCAGGTGCCCATCCACCCATGATGCCAGTCTGATCATGCTTGCTCACAAGCTAATTTTCAATTTTTGGCAGAAACGGCTCATAACAGCCAGGGAAGGCAGTTTGACAGAAATGCTTTTTGCAACAAATACTTTTTAAAAATAAATAGTTTTCTTGGATATTTCCTCATGTTTAAGGGGCTATTTGAAAACAAGCAAAGAATTTAATCTGATGAGCAATCTTAATTGTTCTTCCTCCTCCTTCCGAGCAAATCACATGCTTTAAACCCAAAGGCCACTTTTATTTATTTTATGAGTACAAATTGGTTCTGTCAGTTTAATTTCCCCTGGTGCTGTTCTTGTAAAGCCAACCAGAATGAGACAGAAAAAAAGCCACTTTCTGAGACAGGCAGTATGGACAGCCTGCTCACACTTGAAACCTCTCCTTTCCAGAGAGGACATCCCACCTGAAACCCGCATTTCAGACAGTCTTGACTCCCGCTGTAACAGCAGGAGAATAACTGCTCAGCATGAATTACCCAAGGATGGCCACCAAAATAAATTCCAATAGGAAATTGTCACATTAAACCTTGATGGGGAAGCAGGGGGCTCTTATATTTCACTAGTGCTTTGCATTTTCTGGATGATTCGCAGTGAGGAGGTGCAATGCAGTTGCTTTTTGCTGCCCACTTTCACAGGGGAAGAGGTCCAGTGCCAGGCTTTGATGCTGCTTACTGTCAGGGCTGTGTCTTCTTTTGACAGAAAAAAAATACAGCTTCTTTGGGAAAAAAAAATGCCTCCAGCATGTATTTGTACTTATATGAATGTCCGCTCATGCTGGGAGCTGGGCTAGGTAACATAAGTAGGAAACCTTTAACCCTGGTGAAAATAAAGAGTTTGTGTTCAACCCAACACAAAGAATACCTGGAGGCTCTCTCTTGATGCCATTTGGATTGAAATTCATTTCCAATGCTAAAACTGGTCTTCATTTGTATTTCCAGGCTGAACAGGTAAATCTTCTTAAAAGATGTGTTCACACTTGACTGCTCTGAAAACTGGGGCTTTGGGGGCATTGTCCATTCAGAAACAAAGTGGAACGTGGCATGTTTACTACTCCCAGCATAGCAAACAGAGAATACCTTGTCGGAATTACCAGGGATGGAGGCAAAAATGGCAATCAGCTGAGAATGCTATGTGTCATGAAAATATGAGGTCTGGAAAAACAAGTGAGAAAGGTCATACAGTATCCCACTTACTTCTTTTCCTCACATACTGACAGTTAATATTTAAGGAGATGTTCATCTCCTTACCTGCTCTTGCATGCAAACAAGGAATCTGAAATGAAAAATTACTTAGGTTTGTTGCAAGCTGTTTAGAAGGGGAGGGACCTTCTCTCGTCTTTTCTCCACATTTTAGGTACCTCTCAAAAGCACTGTCTTACCCACAGCTTTTGTTGTGGGTGCTGCGGTGGGTGAAAACTCCACAGCCTGTGACGTCACACATGACCACAACACCCGGTGTGATTCCTGTGGCTGTGTACTGGAGTTGTTTCACAGTAAACTCTTCACCTCCACTCTTCTGAGGTTTAAAAGTCTAAATCTTACTTAAGCACCTCTCACTGGAGGGGTATGCAAGCAGATGAGTGCCCCCTTAGTCTTCAAGGTGAGATANATATGTTCCGCCCTTGCCCAAGACTCATTGGAAAGCTGTCACCCCATGTCAATTTATGATTTGTTAAGAACCTTGGACCCCACCTTATCACCACCCCCTTCACCTTGTCTATAAAAGTCTGTGTAAAGACCCTATCGGGGTCTCTCTGGTAGCACATATCCTGAAGAAAAGGAACATCAATAAACGTCTGGGTAAGCTACCGAGGGTCCGTTCTCTCTTCTTTATTTCTACCTGCTTCAAACTACCATCGGGGATTTCTGCTGTCACTGCAAAGCACAAGCTAGGTACAGAGATAAGCGAGATAAGATAAAGCTGCTGGTAGTGGCATCCAAAAGCTTATCTGACCAAAGCGCTGAATAACAGCAGACTTTGCAGCATCCAAGCAGCCCTGCCAAACCCCCCAAGAAGCATTAATAACCCAAGCTGGCCTGACCTGCACTCACAGCAGACGTAGGAAGGCACTCTGCCCTGCTGCAAAGGCATCTTTAGCTGCTCTGTGCTCCATGTGTGAGGTTTGCATGGACACAAAAGGGGCAACTGAGCAGTCCTCCAGCAGCTGCCTGATGGGAATGGTCCTGTGCAGACTCTTGCCTCTCTCTAAACACAAGGTAATTTGAAGAAGCTTCTTCTGAAATGATTTTAAATGTTGTTAGAACTTGAGATGACCTGTCATCCTACATGCTGAGGCTGTTTCTCAGGCAAACACAAAAGACAAGGAAAAATACCCAAAAACAAACCAGTCCACAACCACCCCAGTTAAAGCAAGCAATTTATTGTGGTAGCAAGGAATCTGTGCACAGTGTTTGTTTTGATTTGTTAGATAAGGTGGCTGGAAACAAAGATCCTCAGGAATTCTGAAAAAGCTGATAGAAATGTGTTTGTTTTAAAACAGAACAAAATGTTTAGGTAACTCCTAGACTCCCAGTCTTGCAAGCTGGAGTTATGCTTCTTAATTTCTATTAATTCAGCCAAAATCTTAAGCTTTTTAACTCAGGTACCATCTTGCAAAGTTACATAACCTTCACTGGCAAAACAGATAGGAATGTTCAGAGTTATGGGAAGCATAATTTCTTTAGTGGTTTCAAACATTTTCCCATATGGTGTTCTTCTAGATGCAGAACTGCTGTAGCTTTGAACAGGCACAGTACTTTAACTAAACACATACACAGAAGATTAGAAAGGAGAGTTCACAACAGTCTAGAAAAAAGAGGAATACTTGTTTGCAGTAACAGCACCCACTGTTATCTGCCATCTACCTAAAGGAGACCAGTAAGAAGCACAGGACAGCTTATCAGCATAAACTGTGTATGACCAGTCTATTACAAACCGAGATTAACAATACAAAATGTAAAACAGCCCCAAGCTTAGAAAAGATGTGTATATTTCAAGATGCACTTAATGCTTCTTTTGCTGTAATTATTCAGCTGTTATTTCTTCCACACTCGGTATTGGCTAACTGGTCAAAACACACCCTATTTTTGTTCTGTAATGATTCGTTTGTTTCATTAATAGGGTAGCTGCTTTTTCTTAATAGGGTAGCTCTCCTTAGGGAAAAACAACAGTAGCAGAAATAAAATTACTTTATGTCAGGGAAAAGACACTCCAGACTCCCTTCTCCTGATTTCCTCCCTCTCACCCCAAACCCTGAACCCCCTGCCCTACACCATCACCCAGCACCAGCAGTGTTCAGAGGGAATCCTGCATAGCACCACAACGCTGCTGAGAGGCCAACTGATGGTAAGTTTCTCCTGTGATAGGCAGCAACTCCTGAGGCTAAGCTTCCCAAGAGCTCAGGATTCAAGTAATTGCATTTTCCTTGAAGAACTGCTGAGCACAGCTTAGGATGTACAGGCAGGCCATTTCTGGTCTAAAAACACAGCGTAAGTTAATTTCATAAAAACCTTCATGAAATCCATATTCTTGCTTTCCTGTGACTCCAGAAGGATGTGGGAAAGGCAAACACAAGGAAGATGTCTACTGGTCACAGCTTAATTCTTAGATGTACTCATATTGCCAACAGAGGATGATGCCATCCAGCAAGACTCGACACAAAGAAAGATAAGAACTGTGATGCTTAATCAAATGAGCAATGACATTTCAGGAAATGTTAAAGCATCTTTAACTACAAAAGAAACACAAACATGCATTCCCTGATCACAGTGATTTTCTAGCATTTACAGGCAATTACTTTAATTTTTCTAGTAGTGTCTTACCGATAAGCTTGTGTAGAGGCACTGGCTTATCTTCCAAGTCATCATAAATTTCTTCTAATGCTCCCTGCTGTAAAACTAAGCTTTGCTGAATTGATGGCAATGTGCAAAGAAGTGTAGATACAATTGCAGCATAATATCCTACATAAATTCAACACTAAAACTTAGCTCATTCTTCAAGTAATTAATCAGTGCAAATAATTTCTCTCTAAGTGAGTGAAATGTGATACAACAATATGAATTCCTCTGCAATTCAGGATCCCCCTGAAATTTCACTGCCTTCTGAAACACAAGATTCAACTATAAAATGAAACAGAACAGGAATGAGCTTGCTGGCAGTAAACGCACTTAAACAAGCACCATGTTCCACTAGAAACATACTCCTCCTGATGGAGTAATATTCTCTTATTTAAAAAAACGCTGGGTTGGAAACATCTGAACTGTCTTTCACACTTTGGAGAGGAGAAGAATGCTTAAGGAGATTTACTATAATGAGGCAGAACACCCTCACAAATACAAGACATTCCCAAGCACCACAACTTGTCCTAGGACAAGGTGGATGCTCAAGTTCACATAAATGGAAGAAAAGGTAAGGCACTCTGAAAGTCAACACGTGCATACAGGTTTGCACATACTTAATCTTGAAATCTGTCTGAGACTGTGATACTCATGTGCACTTTAAAGGAAATACCAATTTGAATAAAAGATGTATAATACCAAAACCTTGTTAAAGAGAGGGCTACAGGTAACTTTTACTTGTGTGATAATTGATTAATTCATAGAATATGTGAAAGATCCTATGTTTATTCATAAGAACATTACATGATTTCTTAGTGACATGATTTTCAGTTTTAAAAAACTATCCTCCTGCAAATTTATTTCTCCACATTTAAGAACTGATGGTGAAGAGCTCTCTGTAAATCTGTACTTTGTGCGAAATAGAGAGCTTTTAGAACTGTTGCTAATACCCTACTGGGCAGTGTTGCCATATAGTTTCTTGTTATTAGAGGTTCAACATACGAACGAGGCCCTGTAGACAGACAATGCAAACTGTTAAGTATTGACAGACCTCAAATCTTACTATATAAATACCGTGTTATTGGTTGAAAATTTACTAATCTCAGAATTATCTGTGGCAATTTTTTATCTCCTTTTTTCTTTTTTACAAGGTTGATTTTCCTTCACACTATGGCTTGCCTACATCTTTTGCGAAGACAAAAGGACATTTCAGCCGTTGCAAACAAGCTGTGAACACACATTAGGAACACACAATGTTCGTTTTGAAGGTATCCATATATTGTTAATGCTCATTACTGCTGCTTGCAAGACAACAAATGCAGTTGCAGCAGTCTACACTGCTCGAAGCAACAGCTGAGAAGAGACAGAGTGGCTCCCTGGCTGCTGGAGCCTACCCTCCAAGTGCTCTGCCCTGTCTGTGTGGGGTATGAACACCGGGTGCGCTGCTGTCAGCTACATCTTCAAGTTACATTTATTAATGAAGAGGTTTACCCCTTGACAACTATGTACCAGACCCTGAGACAACAATCAGTGACACGAGGCCTCCGATAATTTCTGTCACTTAAGAGGAACTTCCTCTTGGCCAGCCTTGAGGATCACAGATGTTCCATGAAGGATATCTGCCAGAAGCTGTCTTTGCTCCATTGCTGGTGAGAGACAAATAGGAGCTGTTGCCTCTTGGAGACTGGAGAACTTGCAATTATGATTACTCATGTTAACTTGTGTGTCTGAAATTTCTCTTTTCTGAGTTTTTTTCCAGAATGTTCTCTTTTCCTTCAATTGATCACTGATTTTCTTCAAGCTTTCTCTTCAGTGCCCGCTGTTCCTCTTCTTCCTCTGGCTTCCTCTATCCACCACCTACTTGCATCTTGATAAAAAAGGTCATGTTAAGTGCATCAAGCCACATTCCTTCCACGTAGCACCTTGTAATAGGTGCAGCATCCTGTGGTTTGAGCCCATGTACCCTGCCTCTGCCCAAGGTGACTTCCACTGAGGTTCTATGTATAGATCCCACTCGGAACATAATGCTGAAACACAGCTCATCAACTGCCCAGCAGTCCTCCTGCCTGGCTTTTCCAATCATTCAGCTACAATCTGGGTTTACATAGCAGTCTCTCACTCAAGTCAAACATCAGCACTGAGGCATTTGTTTTTAATTCCCTCCTCCTATTACAATAGTAGCAACAATAAAATCAAACCATAATGATTTCCTGGGCTCAAATCAATTGCTCAGCAAATTTGGGCTCTAACAATGACAGGAATGCAGGGTTTTGGAAAGTAATTGCAAATGTTGTTCTAGCCTGTGTCCCCTGTCTACAGCTGTCTGGAGGAGCAGTGAGAAGCTCTCTGCTGCAGCATACACTCAGGAATTGCAGTAATCACACTTGCATGGAGAATGAGCTCATCTCTTCCTCTTTCTGACATCTGTCTGTCTATCTGTCTATCTATCTATCTATCTATCTATCTATCTATCTATCTATCTATCTATCTATCTATCTATCTATCTATCTATCTCTGCATATCTAGAGGGAAACAGACAGGGAGCAGTTCCCACTGGGGTAACTCTGTGGGGTCAGAGGATGACTTTATGCTGACCTTCATCTCTGGCATCTGCGCACATAACAATACATGCTATCTCATGGCCAATTCTAGGTCAAGGAAAGGCTGCCCAGCTTGAGGTGTCTTCCCAGCCTATACTCCTCTATGAAAAATTGCACAGAGGCAGTTGGAGAAATATGGGATGGCACTGCAACTTCATGTATTAAAGAATGCAATCTGGAAAGTGCAGGGACAAGAAGAAATCCATAAAACCTTTCTATCATTCTTTTGCTGTTACAGGGATGATGGGTAGAACAACACCTTGCATATTTCTAGTCTCACCATACAAATACCTCTAACCACATTGTAGGCACCTAGGTGTTTCACAACATGCCAGGAAATTACCTTAATTTCACAGAGTATTCTCAATCAGTATTAGAAATATTTTCTGTAGCAGATCACTCTCCTAGTCCATTTTACAAAACTGTAGAGGTTCAGCCACCAGTGTTGTCCATTAAGAGAGTCATCAAACTGGGACAACCTAAAACTGGGGAAATTCTTGAAAAAATAGCAAGCATTAATCAGCATATCAAATACTTGACGCATGGCAAGGAAACAAACTTGTGAATTAGATGCCAGGGCATTAATACCTTAGTATGACATGGCACCCAAGGCTCTGAGATTTTACCTGGGAGCTGCTGGTTAATGGTTCTGTGACAACACCTCCTTTCCCTCCTGCTTAGTTGTACTTTCCTGCAATATATAGCATAAACTGGCCCAAAAGTTCACACAAAATTGCAACATGGTTTGGGAGAAAAGCAGAGAAGCTTCAAACTCTGAGAGGAAGAGCTGGATTACCATCCTGTGAATTACTTGGGAAGCACTACCACAGGAAGCCACCAACAGGGGAAACCAGCTGACTCACACCTCCTGTTCTAAGATTGTTACTCTAGCATGAAATTCTGACAACTGTGTCCATTTTGAAATCTCCTCCCCCACAGACAACCTTTCTGCACACAACCAGAAGGGAGGGCAAGGATGGTTGTCAGTAAGACACAGTGTGGGGCTTGTGAGAAATTTCTTATGACAACTGTCCTTTGTCCACCAAACTAAACACTCACACTGCAATCAGTCCTTTTTTTGAGTTTTGTAGTGATCCTTCCTCCCACAGCTGAACACATACCCATAGAAAAGGGTCACAGTGTAACCATGGAGTACTCCCAAGACACCATCTGCCTTTCCAGGATCGCAGCATTAGACCATGTTATCAGCTTCACTTTTATTTCTGCTGCTGCTTCTCTGAATGATTGAGTAGTAAACAGGGCTTTGGCTTGCTGAAAAGAGTTAACAACAAGATTTGTTCTGCATTATTAATACATACTTTAAAAGGACTGGAACTGTAATTACTTACAGGCTGAAAGCCTAAGGTTTGGGGTACAAGCTGTTTGTTTGGTGTTTGCCTAGCTCTGGTCTGAACAGGATTCTCTGGTCATACAGCAGATTTGGGGTAAACCTTGGCTGTTTACTTTCTTGGGCGCAGCCACAGGGCCCAGGGAAGCGACTGGGGGAGTAGCAGCTCTCAGCTGAAGCAGCCATGCATGCCTGCGGCATCCCATTCAAAACTCCTTCCCCTTGCCCAAAACTCCTTCCCCTTGCTGTAGGCTCCTAAAAAATGCTTAAGCACCTGTCTAACTTTATTGCCCCCAGCTGGCTTCTCTGATTTTAATGCAGGAGCTTAGAAACTCAGGATGCTGGGAAAAATCTCAAGCTGATTTTCACACAACAAAAACATCGCAGCAATCTCCGCCTGCCCTCTACCCCTCCCTGCCCTGACTGATACGTTTGTTTGGTGGTTTCCTTTCTGACTGACAGGTTAACAAGAACTTGGTGTTCAAAAAGGACTTTTATGAGGAAGATAAAAATGTGTTTTCTTCTTATGTACTTTGTAACTCACAAAGTGACAGACTGCAGAGTTTTGTGAGGTGAATATAATTTTTCAAAACTGACACATTCAAAATGAGGCAGAGACCTAAATTAGTTACTGTAACTAGGAAAAGAAATACAACAGCTAATCTAAAAACTGGATTTGTATTCCTTATGAGGACCTAAAACTGGCAGTTCTCATCATGTGAGGACTCTGACCTATAAATAATCTTATCTTAGAACAAATGAACATTTTCGGATAATGCATTACAGTTTTCTGGGAGAACAAGAAATAACACCAGACCAAAACCATGTCTCATTTTTAAGGAAAAAAACCCCAAGCCTGTAAAGTCGACTTCCAAAAAAGGAAATGTCTAATCTACAAGTGCAAGTATCCAAGCATGTCTCCAAGCTGTCTCATTCCTTTTAATAAGAGAGGAAACCAGGCCATCAGAAGTTTACAGACTAATGCAATTACAGGGTGGCTCAATAAGCACTGATTTGTCTGTTCTCTGTGACATGCAAGATAAAGCTATGCTAACAGGTCTGGCTTTCCTTTCACAAAGCTGAATACCCACAAATCAATCACAATGGATGCTTTCCAGAAGTGAAATAGCAATCACTTGTTGGCAAATATATGAATGACCATTTCTTATAGTTCTTTTTAAGATCCATTGACTAACTAAATAATTGGATTTACCTATAAATAACAAATGTATTTTCACCAGATAGCATTTAACTTTTCTTACATCACAGGTGAAAAAAAATCCTCTTAGCAGTATTAAAAGGCAAATAAAATTAAACTCATAATCACAGCACCACTTCAGAATCACCAGGAACTTCGAACAAGTCTGTGAATACAAGGATACAAGTGTACCACCAAAAAGTCACTTGCTGATAAAAAAGGCACTTGAAGAAAAACCAAGTTGTTTTGCTGTTTGCAAGTGGGATGAACATGGGAATTGGCCTCTCTTCTGGAATGGTGAGCACCAGTTTGCACATGGACAACAGCAGAGATCTGGACCAGCTCCAGATGTATTGAAAGCAGAGGTCATTGTTTTTAGGAACCACAAACACTATGGATCAGGCCATTAAAAGAAAAATGCTGGAATCCTGATGCTTAAAGTGAAACTTCCAGAACTGGTTCCTGATACATATTTCTAGGACAGACAGATTGAGACATTACTGATGTGTATACATTCAGACCTGAATGCTAAATTTCAAGTATTCAACAAATGGCAAATTTGGAGTTGTCAGTGTCCGATCAAGAGGAAAAATAGAACATACACTAGAAGGCCAATCTAGTCACTATCTTAACATCCAGTGCTTAAGAATCTCAGATTCTGAAAAGTGTACAGTACTACTTAATTTTCATCACAACTTATATAGAAAAGTTATCAAGACTACTTCAAGAATTTGCTGATTGCTGAATCTAAAATCCCCATACCACAGTCCAAGGGCTGACATTTCTCCCAACCAAGGACCATCATTATTCACATTGTTGACTACAAGAGAAAATACCCAGCTTGCAAAAGGATAATTCAACTTGACCTAGGCAGGACCTGAGTGGGACCTCTGTGTTCTTCTATGAGGGCATCGAAAGACTCTTGTTTTTCTACCCAGAAATGCCCTTCATAGCATCCTGGTATTCTGCTCAGTGGAAACCATCATGCTTTGCTACAACTTTCAATTTTGTACTCTTTACAGATACGCATAAAGCAGTATTTCATATTATGTCAGCGGATAATTTCAGGAAATACATGTGGACAGAGCATTGCTGAGTAAGTCAGCTAAGCAGAAATTACCCAAAGGAAATACATGCCTTCAATTAAAGAATTGTGAACATCTCAGCAACTAAGTAACAACATGGCTAATGTGCTTATCAGTGCGTTAGCACCAACATCTCTTCTTACCAATTAGCATCTCAAAAAGGATAAAGAAAAGATCATAGCTTTGTGAGATGATTCGACAGCCAACTATTACAGGAGCACTGTCCAAACCTGCAGCATAATTAAAGGCATGTCTTCAAAGTAAAGCTCACCCAAACTTACACCTCAGTGTTGCATCCCCCATCACCACTCTGGTTTGCACACAGAGACCTCATTCCTGGGTTTGGGAGAAGTACCATTCTGGCCTAGTAACACAGGTTGGAGTCCAAATGGATCCTGGGTTCATCTCAGAACTGCTGCAAGTGGCTGCCAATGGTCTTCATCCAACCCTAAGTAGGAGTTTGCATGTGTCTGATGTCAATGCACATGCCAATTTCATAGTGGAAATGGTAATAAAAGTACAGCCCTAAACTATGCTGTAACTGTGAAAAGAACTCTTAAGCAACGCACTTCACCTTGACCATTTCATCAGGAAATCTGATTAATGCTCAGAAGCTCTCAGCACAGCTCAGATGGGAACCTCGATGTACTAGATAATATCCCAGTTTTAAAACAGCAATAGTAGCCTGGCCACAGCCTCCAACGAGAGCTTAGCAGAGAGGTGGACACTTGAAGGCAGGCTGCAATATCAGACGACAACAAGATGAAAGCAATATGAATGAAAAGTGGAGGTCATGCACATGCCACCAACATTACTCTTCTCAGCCACAGGTGTGTGCTGGCATCACAAGGGTAAGACTTGAAGGAAGAGAGTGAGAAGGTTTTTTAGATAGTTAGACAGACTGTAATTAAAGCCAGAAGCCAGAATTTCTTCCAACCTCACAGGTTATGCAAGGTAAAAAACAAACAAAAAAACCCCTCCCAATCACTCTGCAATCTTCAGACAAAGCCAATCCCTCAGAAAAGGAAGGAGTACAAGACATTTCTGATTGCAGTGGGGAGTGTTCAGGGAGACCATGAGTAAAATAATGCCTGTTTGCTATCAGGAAGATCTTAGCAATGATTAGAATTAATGAAGGGAACAATTTATTAAGGGCTGTGATTAATGCTCCCCTGTAGGACATGTGGAATCAAAACTGGATGTTTTTCTAAAAGACAAGCTGTAATCCAAACAAAAATCAGTTTGGGGAAATCCACTACTCTATGTCACAATGCCAGTCATAATGGGATTACAGCTGATGCTTTAAACTTTATAACACATGAATATACTGAGTCATGAATATCAACAGTACTGTTCCTTCCTCCAGTGAAGTGTTTGCTGATATGATGCCTAGATGTGGGTGGGTTATGATTAATGATATATTTTACCGTGACTTTGGTCAAGAACTTTTTTCCCTGATGATTGCCATGGCTTGGACAAGTTCCTTTTCCAGGAATTATGATTCAAAAATTGAGTTCAGCAAAAGCTCAATTTTTTTTGTATTTATATCCATGCATGCCTTCCCAGCAAAAAACAAGCAAAGATGTTCTAATGGGAACTGGAGACAAGTTTTAATGATTTAGAATTTATACCGAAATGGCCCAGAATAAATTTATGATCACATAATCAGAATTTCTAATTTATACTGCCAGGAAATGGCAATGAAGGTACACAACAGCTCAAACATAACAGTTATAACTCCCTTGAGAAGGGGCCCTGAAAGTCTTTCTCACTGAACGAGGACAGCTCAAAACCAGATAAAGACACTTCTGCTGGACAGCTTCTGTTTACAGGTCAGGGGATCTG
>VYZT01050225.1:0-33100 GCA_013400735.1 Pomatostomus ruficeps | reverse complement strand
CCCCCTCCTCACTACTAAAACCATAACAGCTGCACTTAGCCAGATAATCTCATCCTTAATATCCTTATAAAACAGGGGGCGTGATTAATTATTTTAAGTGTAACAAACCAGTGAGACATGAATAGGTATTTATTAGGTGTAGATTTGGATGCAATTTACTGTGCTAGAATAGTGAAGAACCTCCCATGTGGACTGAATAGACATATTTGTGCATTTGCAGAAGCTGAATACTTCACACTCACTGAAGTATTCTATACTTTCCAAAACATAACTCTTAGAGGGAAGGAGGCATTCCCCTGAATTTGAAGTTCTCTAAATAAAAATCAGCCTGTGGCAGCACTTTGAAGTGGAATTATTTTCATTCTAAATAAAAAGAAGATACCAAATATATAAGGATCAGAAAATTGATTACTGGAAAGGAAATTTTAGAGAAAAAATAAGCAACGCTACCACATTTGCTTGTGATACTACACCTTCCTCAGTTCCCAAGACATTTCAGGTCACCTCATTGATCAGAGGATAAAGAATGTTTTAAGGTTTCAAGATCACTCCACTCTAAACCATTAAAGCCATTTGATTAAATTAATGGTAAGAGACATTGAGTGAGATAAAAAGATGTCAAGTACAATACTCTTTGGAAAAGAGCTGAGGGCTCCAATATTTATAAGACTCTGGAATTTCTTGGGATTAAATTACACAACATATAACAATAAAACAGAGAAGGACTGGAAGGTAAAATAAAGGCCTAAGGAAGCAACATTTAGTAAATTTTTCTTGACCAAATCTGATAAAGGGCTTCTTCTGTTTCGAAGTGCAGTGTACTATATAGTACTATTTACATCACTTTGAACAAGTTTATCCAGACACTCGGGAAACTAATATTCAGCGTATCGGGAAGATTTGTTAATTAGCTAGTAAATAGCATAGTACTTCAAACTTTAACACATAAAATTTTGTAGCATACTACCTGTCAGGGTTTGGGATACTTTTTTTAGAATTTTTCCCCATTCTTGTTGATAATGGGTGGGTAATTAGTTGCTGGGAGTCATAATGGGTGGGTGATTAGTTGCTAGGAAGTGATAATGAGTGGTGATTAAGAAAAACAAAGAGTTGGGTCTGAGATGGGTGTGGCTAGCTAGCCCTGATCTAAGGTTCCCTGGTATCTGAGTTTCCCCTCAGAGCGGGGCGGAGATACTGGGGGAATGGGACTAATTAAAAGGGGCTGAGCACAGCTGGGAAACACTTCTTCACTTCTGGACATCCAGAGGAGAGGGAGAGAGGCTGCTGGAGCTCCAGGAGGAATCTTCCTCCACCTTGGGCTTCTGTCCTTGGATTGCCAACAGAGTGGGAAGAGACTGTCCGTGAGTTTGTCTGTTCTTATTTGTTGTGGTTACCATTGTTGTTGGTTTTTTTTTGTCTGTCCCAATATATATATATAAATATATTAGTAAAGGACTGTTATTCCTCTTTTCTCATACCATTGCCTGAAAGCCTCTTGATTTCAAAATTTTACCAATTTGGAGGGAAGGGGGTTGCATTTTCCTATTCTGAAAGGGGGCTTCTGCCTTCTTTAGCAAATACCTGTCTTTGAAACCAAGACACTACCATAACCACAGTCATGAAAAAAACCCAAACATATTAAAGGCCAAATGTTAATATCATCACGATTACAATAAGCAGAGCCTAATCCAAATTTTAGTGGAAGTAATTTTGTAAACTGTCACAAGAATGGATCAGAGAATTCTTGCACCACAGTAGTGCTCAGGAGAGCTCATGATTCATTTGGCCAAACACTATTCTTCCTGACTTTTCTAAATAACCAATGAGTGTGATCAAAAAAATCTGAGAAAGGAAAAAGGGTAAGTTAAAGACTACAAAAAAGTGTTCCAACTCACTCATGATTGAGCCAATCTGATTGCTAACTGGGCTCCTATGAATGACAATGCTGAGGATATAAAGGAGAATGATCAGGGTGTGTCTGAAGACACCAGCTGAATTTTCTGCATTGGTGCAGACTTGCTGTGTTACCTCCAGCAAGTCACAGGTGAATGATTCAATGATTCTTGGACTTAGCTCTTGAATGGGATAATAGTTCTTTGCTGTCTGACAAGAACGTGTCAGTGACAGTATATTGAGGCTCGTGAGACAGTCGTGTTCTGTGCTAGTGAGGATTAGGTGAGTGTGTAAAGGAAACTTTTTCATTATTTAACTGGCTCACTCCATACCCAGCATATTTTTACTACATACATCTGTGGGAAGGCACAACATATGGAAGAGGTAAAATAGGCCAAGCTTTTAATTCTCTGAGTAAAAATGCACTGATTTCACATTCAAGATCACAAATCTAGATATTATCAAAAATCTTTCTGCCTGCCTTCTGCCTACCTTCAGGGTATCTGTGGAGGGAACATTCAATTCTTTTTTTTTCCATTATTCATGTGATTTCATTTTAATATTGATAGCTCTATTCTTTTTTGCCAAACAAAATTTTCTCATCGCTATGTGGGAGGAGAGATTTAATTGTTTTATCTTGTTTGATTTAGTACGCTCATGGAGTAGGTTCTGTACAAATAGAGGACAAAAGAGGTCTTTTGGTCCAGAGCTTTTATACGCTCTTTAACCACTTCCTAACCTTGAAATGCTGTGTGCTTTCAGAAGTCTGATCAATCACTTCATTCTACAGACTTTGGAGAACATAATCTCTGATGGTGTTTGTATATATCTGAGATGGGTGGTAAGAAGTGCTTGATCTTACTTCTAATTAAAATTGATGGAAATCTTTAAAAATTTTAAAGACCATATCAAAGCCAAATGGCACTGGATTGATTTTTACTCCTAGTAAAAATATCAGTATTTTGTGGGTTTTTTGCATAGAAGTAGTCTTACCTGTATGGTTAGTAGACTGATAGTAATTGTGGTTAAGGTAAGAGCATTGTTTCCAAACTATCTATTTAAATGTTCTGCACATCCCTAAGCAAGGACATATGAAGAGATGTCAAGAAAAATCATGTCAATTTTGGACCTTATATTGCATTTTTATAAGAACATACTTTTAAAACATATAGAACTTTCTGTGTGGTATATGTTCTGGTATTTACTTGCCAGAAAGCAAATACATCAGTAATGTTTACTGTGGAATGTCAGCTATAGCATTTCTTTAATTATCTGAACTAAACAGCTTCTTCTTAAGGAAATCTGATATTTTTGTATGGAAATGTTCCAGAGCTTCTGACCTAATCAAAACAGAATTTGCTTTTGTGTGTGTGTAACTGAGAGATTAATTTACAAGTAAATGCTCAAAAGAATATTTTCACATTTTCATTGATTCTTATGAATTATGCATCTTAAAATGGATGTGAATATTTTCCAGGTTAAAATCTATATTTATTATATTGCTTTTTAAAACAATTATCAAATTTTTATGTAGATTAAAATAGGTACAAATACAATAAAACGTATACATAGAAGTCTTCTATATATTGAAGTGATGTTTTAATAATGACAAGGGTTTGTAGAAACCGAGAGAAATGCAGAACTGATGAGAAAAAGAAGACCATAGCAGATGTCCCTGGATAATTTCCCATTATTTACTGTTCTGCATTGTCAAGAAGCAAGCATTGCTCACTGTATTTTTGCCCACATGGCCTGGCCCTAGTAACACTGCATGGTTTACAGAAGAGGATAATATTTATCACCTTGTTCCAGCTCAGGTGGTGATATCAGGTACTCCTATGCAAACTGGTCCCTTGATATAAGGACGCATAAACACTGACATGAATAGGTCTCACAAAACACGTCATATTTCAGTGTCTTGCTCATTCCACTTATCCGTGAAATATTAGAGATGCTCTGGAAACAAACAAGTGGGGACATTGCTCACACTTAAAAGTGGAAAATGAACTGGATACTTTTTATATGCTGCCACTTCCCAGTGTCATCATTGATTAGTACAGCGTGGGTTTATGCCAAGATGCTTCTTAAACCACTTCTAAATTTCCTTGTGATATAGATCAGGCACAACTCCTGTTCTATTGAAGCATCCTTAATTAAGAACTCCCTACATGACTGACAGCTAGCCAGTAAAAAACAAGGCTTCAGAGTGACCAGAGACAAAACAATGAATATTGTTAAAACTTTGGCATTTGTAAGCCACATCTTGAAGGAATATAAGTTTCATACTTCTTTTTCTAAAGTCCATTTAGTAACAAAAGTTACATTTTTCAATAAATTTTTTTTATTTCTTACCATACTATATGTCGAATCCCTTGGGACATCACAAAATCATTTTTCAGATTGTATTTTCTTCATGAACATAGGAACTGAGTACTATTTTTCTTGGCTTTTTTCTTTTCCCACTGTGTGGCACTGTACCTTCCACAGCACTCTATCTACAATAGAAATCAAAATCGTGTAACTCCAACACCTATAAAGACTGTCACACAGAGGAATTTTCACCCAAATGAGTGCTAGTTATTAGTTAGTTGATTGAATTAACTAACTAATTAGTTGGATATTTTCCCTCTGTATTCAGTACAGAAATGTTTCTGCAGGAGATGACTCACCCTTGCATACATATCATTCCCTATGATATGCACTGGCTAGTACAGATAATATCAGTATGATCCAATATTATAATTTTGAAAGGAATTGCATCCAACTCTGAGGTGCTGCACCCAACATTCATCCCGCATCAGGGGTACTACATCCAGCTCTGGGCTCCCCAGCACAGAAAGGACATTGACCTGCTAGAGTGAGTCCAGAGGATGCCACCAAATTATTAAAGGGACAGGGAACCTCTCCTATGAAGAAAGGCTGAGAGAATTTTGATCAGCCTGGAGAAGAGAAGACTTCTGGGTGACCTAATTGTGACCTTCCAGTACCTGAGGGAGCCTACAAGAAGGATCAAGAAAAACTTTTCACAAGAGCCTGTAGGGACAGGACATGGGCAAATGGCTTCAAACTGAAAGTGAGTAGGATTAGATTAGATTATATCAAATTAGATCATATTAGATTAGACCCTTTACTTTGAAGCTGGTGAGGCATTGGAACAGGTTGCCCAGAGAAGTGCCGGATGCCCTATCCCTGGAGGTGTTCAAGGCCAGGTTGGATGGAGCTCTGAGCAACCTGGTCTAGTGGAAATTGTCCCTGCCCATGGCAGAGGGGTTGGAACTAGATAATGTTGAAGGTGTCTTCCAAACTCAGGCCTTTCTATGATTCTATGAACTTCCTTTTATACTCTAAATTATTTTAGAACACATCTAAACAGGAAAAAATAAAATAATTACAAATCCAGATTAAAGTAAAACATTTTGACTGTAGCCCTTAGCCTCACAAAGTATTTTCAGTGTAGAAACTGTGTGTAAGCAATAAGATAGACTATGGCTAAATATTATTGGAAAAAGCACAATGAATGTGCTTTCATAGTGAATGCAAAGGGGGAAAATTGTATAAAACATACAACAAATAAAAATAAAAATTCAGCAACTCTGTTTTAGTCAGATGTAAAAACTTCAATATGGACCAAATTTTGAAAATATTTGTTTATTCCTTTGTTCCATTTAACATCATATTGGCAAAAATTCTCCCCTCTTAGTGAGAGATTGTTAGCAAGTCTCCCTATTCCAACTTGTTTTAGTAGCAATTGATCTCTCTTGAACATGTAGCTCAAACATGGAGGACAAAGCAAACACTATGCCCTGTTCAAATGGATCATCAGCTTGCTCTTCCCAATAAACTACTTCAATACCAGTAAAATGAAAGCAAACTCAATTATCAAACAGCTTGGAGAATGGAATTGTTTTCATGCAGGAAATTCCAGGAGATTCACATTCTGAATCAGGATGAATCTTCAGAAATATTTGAATTGTTTTGTGGGGTAAAAATCTTCCACATTTTAGCTCAGAGATGCTAAACAAAAACATGTCATTTTCATGTTTCAAGGAGTCAGTTTAAAATACACTGCTTCTAAATTTTGAAAATTAGATAACTTGGCAAAACTGTCCTTTCCCTGTATAAATATTCCATTTCAATAACTCCACAGGTTTAGTTAAAATAGTCACCAGCTTTAAGCAGTACATTAAATAACACCTAGAATATATAAAATACTATTAATGATCTTGGGGTTTTTGTTTTTCTCATGGCAGATGCCAATGATTCCAGCAATGAGTCTGTGCTTCTACAACAGTTCAATAAAACTGCAGTCAGGTATACCAGCACATAGCCTAGCTGCACCATTGACATAATGGGGTCACCTTTAATCACTTGAGAAATCATGAATGCAATGAATGGACTTTCAAAGAACAGATTTTAAAAATATATTACAAATTCATTTGTAACCTTGAGACTAGACATATATGCTTTGTGAGTTATCTGGAATCATAAATTATCTTCAGCACTCATTAAAAATGATGTAACTCACCTCTATAAGAAGTCACATTAAGGGACTCACAGCTGAACTATAGAAGCATATTAAACCATACTAAGCTGTTAAACTGTAGTGTTTGTAATTAAAAGCTCATAACGCAGAATTAATTTGAAAGGTGGATAGCAGATCACTGGTCAAAAACATTGTTAACAACTTCCAAGAGAATTGACACCATCCAAATGCTTTAAAGAACTTTTCTAAAAAAGTAAACAAATTACCTGCTGCCAAGCCACAGAAAATATTTTGATTAATAACTAAATACATGTATTGAAAGCACTAATTTGCAAGCTCATTTTATATTTTAAGCACTATTTCTGAGAGTCTCAGTGCAAAATCTATCCAAATGTTCTCACAGCAGGAGCTCTACTTTGACCTCACAACATCTCTGCTTGGATCACATCAGTCTTGAGACCTAAGCAGATCAAGTGTTTTATGGTATCTAGCCTTTAAAAAGTGCCAGGACTCCCATTAATTTTTTCAGCTGTAGGAATTTTTTCAGCTTTCAGTGACCAGAACACTCTGCTCCTACATGAAATGAGAAGTTCTTCAAAAGCTCAATCTCATCAATAGTTTTATATAACCCATATAACAGCAAGAAATCTGCTGACCTGTATCAGACACTAGCAGCAGATCTTGAAAAATTAATCCTTTACTAAGTGAGATTTTTTTTTTAAGTTCTGATTGTAATACACATTTCTGGTTGATGCTGTAATTTTAGAGGTGATATTTTGTGGGTTTTTTTCCTTACATCACCCTGCATAGCATTCAGAATGTTCCACACAAGTTCCTGCTCAGCCAGACTCTCATTCAGAAATAAAATCATCAATTCTGTTGTTCCATTAACTGTGGGTCTGGTAATAAATATTTATAGCATTTGATATATGCATATTGGTAAGAGTGTGGATGGATAGTACAATCCTTGATCTTTTATTGATATTCAGGCTTCTTCAAGGATTACTTGCAAGCAGCAGCATTAGAATCAATTTGCCAAATACGGTCTAAGACACATCACAGCCATTGCACTAATGGGAAAGTTGAAAGCCAAAGGGAAGGATAAATGAAGTAACCCCAATCATACACAGCACAGGCAGGCACAAGGTGATTAGCCCAGCTGGAGCCAGAAGAGCCAGGAAACACTTTAGTTCCACCTGATCTGTCCTGAAATACTAAATTGTACTTCTCATACTTACTTTTAATAAGCACAGCATGATATATTAACAAGCACAAGCCAAAAATTGATTCTAGACCTAATGTGATACAAACTTGTGTGAGTACTGCAGAATGTGGCCAGGACATGTATTGCTGTGGGTTTAGGGGAATTAAGTGCTCATATTGGCCCTAGATTGGGCACCTGTGCTGAGACTGTTACAATATACCTTCAACAGTAATTGAAGTGGACAAGCTGATCACAAAGAGTCTGACTAGAGAGAGTGTAGCAGGGAATGTATGCAGAAGAGAAATCCTAGGCCACTGAAAGGTTTAATTACAAAGCAATAAAAAATTAAGCTTCTCCAACCCATTTCCCTCACTATAGCCATCCTAAAAACAAAACTCAAAAGCTTTAACAGTGAATGATGATGCAACCATCATTTATTATACTTCAGCAGCACTTAATAAAGGTTGAGATCAAGTGCAATTACAGTTGATATAAAATAAATTTAACTTCAAATTTGCAATCAACTTTTCTAGCACAAATAGCTGACTCCAGAATGTATTATTCCTGATGGTTTAAATCTTTCAAAATGTAAAACTATTGCATAAAACAGGGATGATTCCATCATTATAAATCAACATTTAATGAAGAAATTTGATGATACAGATGCACTTTGAAGGACTAAAGGTAATTTATTTGTGCTACACTGTGCCTGAATAGCAGCAGGCTTTGGAGAACCATGTGAACCTTGTAAGAACACTGTCACTGGAAGTTTTCTTAAACCATAGATTTTGAAATTGTGAAATAGGGACGTGGCCAGGCTGCTATTGATTCAGTACAGATTACCTTCCACATAACGAGAACTGCTCAAGCTCTTGCACATGCTCTATGTAGAAAAATAAATGACTGACTAAAGCTTCAGAGTGGACCAGCTACCAGAGACAACAGCTATGTTAGTATTTATTGTGGCTTGCTCTTGTTCAAATTGAAAATGCATGTTCCTTAGATTAAATCTCTGCTTGTACCTTAAATACAGGTTCAAACAATAAAGTTAGTAATTCATTAGCATATTTTGCATGCCAGGATACCAATAACACCTACTATCAATTGCACAGGGAACTACTGCTGCCACCTGCTAACAGGAACAGCTTAGCATCTAATGCTTCCTCCAACCCCTGCAGACACCCAGGAAGAAGGGAATTCCTGGGTAATCCCTCAATAAGGAATAAAGCTGTCCCTTCCACTGCTGACTCCACATTTCTAAAAGAGGAAGAGTATGGGTTTTTGCAGGGGAGAAAATGGAAATATATTTCCATGCACTCCCATTTACTATATTGAACCATGCTGAATGCCTCAAATTAAGTTTTTCACATATTCTACTGTTCCTGGTCAACATGTAGAACAGTCAATTTCAATCAAATGGTAGTACAGCTTACAGTGAGAACTGACTACTAGATATCTCTTAATGAATTGCAGGAAACAATTTTGAAATTATCAGCAGTTTCACATAATTTATTTACATACCTCTTCTTTTTTCATAATTATCAGCACGAATATTGCCATCTCGCTACAAACACCAAGATTTGAAAACTCATATACTGAAAAAAGCCCCAAAGCCAGGCTATGTATAAACATTATTTTGAATAAGTGAGCAATACAGTAAAAAATTCCAGAAGCTCATGTATGATCCTTCATGGCTATTACTTAGAGTGATTTCAACAACAATAAGAATTTCTTTTCCTGAAAAGCTGCAGAAAGTGACATCATAGTCTAGGAAGCAGACTTCACACAAAGCACAACTCACTGTGTTGGGCTTAAAGACATAGCCATAACTTTCTTGAGGGGAAGAACAAAAGCTGGTTTTAAGCAGTTGTGCTTCACTGAAGAAANCTCATGGACCCCATGGACTGCAGGGGGGACACCCCGCCTCACCATGGGCTCACCACGGCCTGCAGAGGAATCTCAGCTCCAGAGCCTGGGGCACCTCCTCTCCCTCCTTCTTCACTGACCTTGGTGCCTCCATGTTGTTTTCCCTCACATGTTCTCACATCCTCCTCCTTCTCTAACTAAAAGCAGCTGCGTGTGTGTGTATTTTGGTTTGATTTTTCCTTAAATATGTCATCACAGAGGCGTAACTAACCTTTCTAATTGGCCCAAACATGGCCAGTGACATGTCTATCATCTTCAGAGCCATCAGAGATTGGCTCTGCTGGAAATGGTGAAGAACTCCAGAAACTTCTCACAGGAGCCATCTTTATGGCCCCCTCCCTTCTACTAAAACCACAACATCCTGTTTGAATTACAATGGTACCTAAGTCTCATTCCTATTTAAGGACTCCTTTGAGCTATAAGGCACAAAATCAAAACAAAAATATTTTGCTCTTTTCCAGAGAAGACAAATTTTCACCCACAGTATCTAGATCCTGTGATATTAGACGATTCCATAGAAGTTGGAAATGAGACACTTCTTTCTCTTTCATCGCCTAACAAATTGTGAGGCAGACACTACATGCCTAGGAAGTAGCAGGAGGGAAGAAGGAAGAAGATTCCTGGTTATAGCACCTGGGTTCCCTTCTTTGCTGTGCAAATTTATATTTGCAGTGCTTAGCAAATGAATCAGTAGCAAAATTCTCCGCATCAGCCTTCACACAGTCTAAAACAGATCTCTCAAAAGGGGTGACAATAAACAAAAGATAGAGGAAAAAAAGGTATCAAAATGATAATAGGAATGTATAGTTACAGTACAATTTTTCAGAAATTAAAGAGTTCTTCCCTCAAAAAGCAAGAATTATATATAAACAGAGTCTTCAGTTTAGCATACATAGGTAACAGCCTTTTAATCATACTTTGATATTTCAATATTGTAGCCATACTATAGCTACCTGTGCCTTCAAGTTGCAATATTCTGGACCAGGTTTTTCTTTATTTCTTCAATACATACTAAGTATTTAAAAAAATCTATGTTAATAATTACAGTGGTTAAAATATTTGCTGCATGAAACTGCAAGTATTTTGATGTTGAAAACTTTCATGCAGTGATAAGTAAAGATCTTCAGTTGTGCTGAGATTTCATTTGAGCCAGGACTTTAAATATGTCTTTCTATCAACAAATTTGTATGTGGAAATCACATCAAGACAGGATCACATTTTTCATGCACACAAAATTCCTTTTCATTTTTCAAGAAAGTTGGAGGCTGATTTCCACTGTGACTAGCAGATATTTGATTCCACAACAATTGCAAGGCCTCCCATGGCTGATGTAAAAGTAATAACAGATCCAATGCCAAGTATTATGCAGGATGTGTCACTAGCTATCTCTCACCTGAAGAAACTGCAGCACAGGGTATTTGTACTGTTACTTATTTTCCTTTTATTTGTATGAGACTTCCACTTACACAACTTATTCCAGAAAACAATTATATCTTTGCAATGCTATTACTGAATAGATGGAAGTAATAGAATTATAAGAGGGTATTATTATTATTTATACGTATATTCACAGAATGAAAATTAAATATTTTCATAAATTTAGACAATGGTAATAACATATGAGATGCAAACAGAACATTCTCAATTGAACAACGTGAACTACTCACAATGAAATCAGTGAACAATTACAGTTAAGTTTACAGATTTTTTCTGTTTGCCAAGAATTATTAACATATCTGCAAACCCTACAGGGCAATAGATATATATTTCTCAACAACTTAAAGATTCAGTGCTGTCCTCCCTCTTTGCAACTGGCCACTTTCTCTGCATTTCAACCATTTGTGCATATATATGGAAAGTAGCAGTGGTTTTCATTACTTCCATCCCAAATATTTCACCCAGAATTACAGTGTTAGATAGTTCCTATGCCATTAGTTTGGAACTGACACTTCTTGACATAGCCAAGGCAGGCTGCTCTTTAAGAGCACATCTCTTGTTATGCGACCAAAACTTACTTTTCTGAGAAAAAACCAAAATTGATAGACACTTTGGGGAAAAGGAATATCCATTTGGAGAGGCCCACATTCCACTTAAATACTCACCTAAAGGATCTATCATCTCATCAAATGCAGGTCAAATGCAGTTGGTAAGTTATGTAAAGAAAAGATTAATAGAGCTGATTTATTTTTCAGTGATTCATCCATAAGCTGTACACCAAGAGAGAGAAATAAATCAATTGCATAAATTATAATAATATATGAATTGTATATATAGTAATATGTTTTCTCCTATTTTGGTAATCATACCAGGTAATGATGGAAAACAGAAGGAAAAAAAAACCCCTTACAACCATGCAATTCAATGCAATACTGCCACCTTGTGAAAAAGAAAATCTATTACTGCTTCTGTCGATTACATAGAACCATACAACCGTGAAATTATTTGGGTTGGAAGGGACATTAGGGATCATCTACTTCCAACACCCTGCCATGGGCAGGATCACCTACTCTAGACCAGGTTGCTCAAAGCCCCATCTCCAGCCTGGATTTGAACACTACCGATGATGGGGCATTTTTATTCTGCAATCATTTAAAACAGTAGAAAAATTCTATTTATACTCAGAAAAAACATTGAAGAAATTGTTTCTGTCAGATAAAAACCACAAGTCAAATGTCAAAAGCATGAGACCCAAAGCCTGATTGGGGGGAAGGGAAGGGGGGGAATTATTTTTTTAATTAAGAACATCTAAAAAAAAAATTTTAATCTGTTAAATAAGAATAAGAAAAGAGATATCTTGCCAAGAAAATTCCATTGAATATATTTTAATAGCACTTCTGTATTAGCATTTTTTATCTCTTATTTTCATTCTTTTCAGTTTTGAATCACAGCTGAAAGTATAATCATATATTCAGTTCATTATGAAAGAAATGTAACTAATCTCATAAATTACAATTGAACCTCCTGTCTCCAGATAATATTTTACAAATTTTAACAGTCACCTGATACATTGAACAAAAAATAACAGCAGTGGTAGAAGCATCAAGATGGTGTACAGCCTCAGTTGCCTCTGTTACATTGTACACATATATTTTTGTTTTGGTTTGTTTTTGTTTTTTTTTTTTTCCTTTCAAACTGCTAAGAACATTTGGCAGCATGTATTTTGGAAAATTTATATGGCAAGATTTACATAGCCTGGCATACACTTGTTCTTCTATTCTTCAGTGCATTTACTAAATATGAAGGATACCAGCTGAAATAAAGAGATGACAAATGTAAAGCTTCTGCAGTCAAAAACTAACTTGCGTTAACAACTTATTTTACATACAAAACATATGTTACATATATATCTAATTTGATTTTTTAGAAGAAAATATTCAGCAATTGGGAAAACAAAGAGCATTTTGTCAAAAAGACTATTCAGTTAAGGCAAGAAAGAAGTAATAAAGTTTTTTAAAAATATAACAAGTAGCAGGTCCACAGCAGTTTTTTAGAAAGACCTATTATATAAGCATTTATTTCTGAGAAAAAAGAAGTCTGATGTTACTGTTAGGGAATCGATCATGAATATTATTGGTTAGCAAACTTACTAACAATTATATTATTGGCTATTCAGGCGCACACTATTCTAACCTGATAGTGAAAATATTACAAAAGCTATGTACACTTTTAATAAACGTCTCTGGTTTTACTATGTCTGGGGACTGTGTTTCTCTCATGCGCTTGCATTTTACACCAACAAACAGTGATAGGACAAGGGGGATGGGTTTTAAACTAGAAGAGGGGAGATTTAGATTAGATGCTACGAGGAAATATTCTAAACCAGAAAGGGTGGTGAGGCTTGAAAACAGGTTGCCCAGAGAAGCTGTGGGTGCCCCGTTCCTGTAAGTGTTCAAGGCCAGGTGGGATGGGGCTCTGAGCAACCTAGTCTGGTAGAAGTTGTCCCTGCCCATGGCAGGGCGTTGGGAAGAGATGATGTTGAAGATTCCTTCCAATCCAAACCATACTATAATTCTATGAATTTGTATTTGTATTTGCCATTCTCACACAATTTTTTTTTAACTCCTATCATTTGCTCCCTGCCCGCAGCATCAGTAGGGCCGTTCTGAGCCACTAGTCCCCCTGCACCCATGAGGCCATGCCAGGCTGACCACGGCAGAGTCCAGTGCCCCAGTACAGCCCCAGCACCAGCTGACGCTTCCTAGCTATGACCAAGCTCCAACATGGGAAGACAGAAGGGATGCCCAGTGTGTTCATGTTTCATGACTCTGGAGTTGTCTGGGCAAATAAGATCAGAAGCAAACCCACAGTGTTTTAATCCACATTTATGGTGGTTTTGGTATGCTTTTGTTTTATTTTTTTTCCGATAAACTGCCTCTTGCAATTTATTTATAGACTTCCAGTCTATAACTTCAAAAAAACCCCAAACACAAACCATAAACAAAACCAAAAAAATAATCTGAAACCAAAATAAAAATACCCTCAAAAAAAACCCAAACCAGAAAACCCCAGTATTAAAAAAAAACCAACAAAACAAACAAAAAAACAAACAAACAACAACAACCAAAAAAAAAAAAACACCAAAAAACCCACGAAAAAAGGTGCAGTAAGGTGCTCCGTCTGACGTTGGTGGGCATCACTTATCGTCCCAGGAACGCGAAGCGACCGCTCCTGGTGAAGTTTGTCTCCTCCCGCTGTCCGTCCGAGCCGCTGTTTCCCGTTGCCGTGGTGACGCTCCCGGTGTAGCGGCGCGGTGCGGGGCTCTCGTCCTCCACACGGAGCTCCCGACAGCCCGCTGTTGGCGGACGCGGAATTTCAGGGCGGAGGGGCCACCGGTCTTCAGAGGCGGCCAGAGAGGTGGGGGCTCCGTGAGAAGTTTGACTGAACGACAGGTGAGTGGGTACATGAAGTAGCTGGGGGTACCGGAGGACTGCGGGTGCTCTGAGCAGTGGACTACCGCTCCCAGCATGCAAAGGGAGGGCGGTGCGGGCCTCTCAGGAGGTGGCGGTGGGCGGGGTTGGCTCCGGCCGCGATGCCTCTCGGGAGCTGTAGTTTCCTTTCAGCCGGAGTGTGCTGTTCGCCTTTCCGGCAGAAAGGCGCTCAGCGTTCCCGGGTTCCGGCTGTAGGAGCTGGCGAGGAGCTGCTTGCTGCCTCCCATTCCCCTAACTGGAGAACGGGTTGTGAAAAGAGGGAAGGGGGGCGTTGATAAGGTACCCGTTTTCCCCCTGCCTGGATCCATCCACAAGTTTTTTACTTCTCTGTGTTAGTCCATTTCACACTGCTTTCTCTGTATCATTAAAACTTCATCGAGTGCTTTCTGTATTCTTAGTCTTATTTTGTAATTGTAATTGTTAATATTTATTTATTGTTCAAAGTTGTTGGGTTTTTTTTTCCCTTTGTAGCTATTAGGGCTGAAAAAAAATTCCTTGTGAGGGGGCAGAGGCCAGGTGGAGGTTTTAAATATTGAAATTTGGTAACATTTGCAAAATTTTAAGGGGTAGCCTGACGGGGATTCTCTTATCACAAGATAATGTTTTTCTTGTTTTTTGCTTGTTGGTATGGAATGAGGTTTTCATGTTTTAAGCCTCTGTTCAATAAATACATCTGAATGAACTTAGGCTAAATGAGGACTCTGTTTTGGTTCATGCTGTATTGAAAGGTATTATGTTTTTTTTGTGTAGCTTCCAAAACAGATAAGACGCTGTGGGAAGTAGAATGTCAGAAGATACTGAAGGGATTGAAAAAGAAATAGAAATTGAATTAGGCAGAATGAGTGTTTCTTCCTTTGAAGCAGATGATCCTGGCACAGAGGTATCAGAGGAGCCCTTGAGTGACAGTGAGACAGTAAGTACCCAGTGAGCTAAAACTGCTTCTATTTCTGCTTGAAACTACTGTGGGCATTGGAAAACCCATTTGATGAGTCAACATTTTCCCGACACACCTAACCTGAGGATTTCTTCTGAAAAGTAGTCTTGGTAGTATTGCTTCATAAAAAATGTAACCTCCAGTGGTGACAGGACAAGAAGAGAGATGAATATCAGTATTCTGCTTGAGAAGATCAGCCCTGGAGATTTTGTTTTAGAGTCCTCTGAAGCTGGAAGATTTGATGAGGTGGATTAAATCTGGATGAATAAATTGATGGTTCTTCACTGAAATTTGTTTTTAAATATTACAAGAGACTGGCTTATGAGATTCTTTATGAGATTTCCAGATACTAATTTCATATAATTAGATGCTTCAAGTCCTCTTTCATAGATGACTTCTTATTTTGGGGAGCAATTTTCCTCTGAAATAAAATCAGTTATTTGGGTCCTTTTGTGCCATTTCAATATTTCACACTCTTAGCAAAGGGATTGGTTTGTAGGATATTAGGTTTGTAGGATAATATTGATCATACATCATGTTTGATATGGCCTAGACAAAGGCATTGGTAATAAGTGTGTATGCACTCACATAATGAATGTCAGCAATGTCTACCACAATTTGCACATCTGAGAGAGGGCAGATCATTTTCCCAAAATCTTGCCATTAAAGAGAGTCTTTTGAATAGAAAGTTTCTAGGTAATAAAGAAAATTGAAGCATTGGTTCTACTTTAGAAGCATTAGAAAATTAAAAATTAATTTATTTTATAAGAAGTCTAAACATTTTAAAGAAAAAGATCCTGTGCACCACAGGTATTTGATAATTTTTGTCATATCCTTTTACTTTCATTTCTTGGTCCAACACAGTTATAAGCACAATAATTTATTGAAATATGTTTCTGGAGATAATGCAAGATATATTACTAATATTTGATTAGAATGTAATTAAAATTAGAATTATTAATTGTTCAGTGGGTAGTAAGACAACTACAAGAGTATCGGAATTTGGAAAAATTTTGGTGGAAATTGCTTCTAAATTTCCATCAGTTCTTTATAGATGAAGCCAAAATGAGTCTTTATTCTTGTATGTCAAGTATTTTCGTCTTTTCAAGCCTGTGAGATGAAAATGTAGAATATGTCAAAGGTTGTGTTTTTCTAGATTTCAGGTGACTTACCAGAATCAGTTCTCTCCTATTTAAACTTTATCAAGAGCAGCAATCAAGATGCTGAAAAGCTTATACTGCAAGACTTAGAAGATGAGCAAAGTACAAGTAAGCAGTAATCACAGTTAAAATGTTTGTACAGCTCATATTGCCAGTGGAAGTTAGACTAACAAGGATTGGTAAAATAATGCAAACTTTTAAGTAGAACAAGCAGTGAAAACGATTCCATAGGCTTCTGGATGCATGCTGAAAATCTCTAGGAATAAAACCATGCAATGCTATCTTCTAGGATTAACATCTGAGTAGAAATTAAACTTTTCTAAAATCTCATATAATGCTAAAGATGGCAAGTTGTGAGATCACTCTCTGAGACAGGGCCCAGGCCAGACTCTTCATGAAAATCTAAAATGAAGTCAGCAGGAGCTGAAAGGCAGAATTCAGATACAACTGACTCCCATAGGATATGTTTAAAGTCTGTCTTGAGAGATGCCCAAGTTAGCATTGAACGAAATGACCTTTCATTGGCAAAAAAATGTTGCTGTCAGCTGTGTGACTGAAGCCAAGCTCATAGTTGATATGCCAGGAACTGGCACTGTCTGTTCCATCAGTGCAATAGTCTCGGTGAACAGAAGTTCAATATGGAGTACAAATTTTGATATCTGAGGAACATCCCTTTTTATTCTTTTTTTGTAATGCAGTCTTACTCTTCTTCATTGTTTTATAGTTCTTTGTCAATTTTTGACCTATCTGATACAAGTTTTAGTGTATTTTTGCACACAGAGAATGTTCTGCTGTGTTCCATGATGTGGAATTCTCTTTCATATTTGCTATTACTGTGTTCTCACTGTAACATTGTGTATTTCTGTTACACATATTTTCTGCTTTTAATGTAGGTCAATGATTCCATACATATTTAAGTAAAACTGGGGGAGAAGGAAAGGAAAAAAACCCCTTTATTTTAGTTCAAACATATTGAGAAGCAGTGTAGACCAAAACTGAGCACTGGTAAGGGATTTTCTCTCTGTGAACTAAATTATATATTTATTTTTTCTTTAGGTGACATTTATGAAGTAGTTTCTTGCCATGCTTCTGAATCAAATGAAGATCCAGAACAATTTAATGAAAAGGTATTTTTTATTTATACAATACTTATAGTGGACAAAATTTTATTAAATAATCTAGATAATTTACACTTGCTTTGGTGGCCTCCTAAGGAGACCTGTAAATGTGTCCAGTTTTCTTTCTGTCAGACTATCACTAAGGTATTAACATGAGTTTGTATATACAATTCTTTAGAATTGTATCAGCTGTAATATACCATGTCTTATCTGTAAGTTTTTGAATTTGAAATGTATTCTCTGTATCAGTACTTGAGATACTGAGCACAAAAATCAACAAAATTAAACAAAACTGAATAATCCTTTACTGCTAATTATTTGCAGAATATTATCTTAATATTATGATAACACTTTTAAGCTTCTCTAATCATATTTTTTATGATGATCAGGAAGATGTGCTACTATTAATCTTGCTCCTAATATATTCCATTATTTTATAGAAAATATAAACGTAGTAACCTCTGTACCTTTCAAAGACAAATCAAGAGTTATGAACATGTGTGCTTCTATATTTTCATAGGATTTGACTGAATAACTCGCTGAAGTTCTTAGAAAAACATAAAACTGTATTTAATTTTATCACATTTAATTTGCTGCCTGGCTTTTATTAGTGAGCACTCTTGCAAACATCATTTTTTGTTCTCAGAAGACCATTATTTAGAACAGCCCAATTACTTCATGTACCTTCAGCTGCATTACAAATATTAATATATGCCCGAAGCATGTGATGAACAGATGATAAATGAGAAGGAATAGATTACTTGCCAGTAAAGAACAATGAAATAAATATAGCAGTCCTTGTGCCCATGGTATTATTTTGAAATAGACTTCTTAAAAATTTACTCTGTAACTAGTTCTTCTCCAGTGTGCGTAACAGTATTAGTGCATATAGGGCTTGGTTTTACAGAAAGTAAAATAAATTTCAAATGCAAAACATTCATTTTTCCAAGTCAAAATATTAAATATACTTCAAAAACACATAGAAATATGACGTATTTTGAGAAACGCTACAATATTTGTTACTCTAGAAAACAATATTTTGACTGATACATTTGCATTATTCAACGTGTAAGGATTCCAGTTAGTAGTAAGTTTGAGATTGTTGTAATTGTCATGTGATAAAAAGCTTATCCTTGTTCTGGAAGATTTTTATAATGTTCTGCTTTTAAATTTTGTTTCTTGTTTTTTACTAACTATTTTAAACTATGTTAGGTACTGCTTGAAGTTGAAAATGGAGGCTTGCAGATTGCTACAACACCTGGTTATAGTCAGTCCATCAGTGATGAAGTGGTCACTGATGACCACTTTGTTACAGGTAAGCAAGGACATTATTCATTTGGTTGAGTTGATCTTTAACATATCACTATTTCCTGCTTTTCTGTTGTCATAAGTATCACAGCATTCTTTTTACAGAATTTCACATTGCAGTCTACAACAGGGCTTGATACTTGAATTGGACATGAACAAACACCTGTGCTTTTATCTCAATCCTCATAGAAATTAGTTTCAAAAATACCACTCAAAAATTATTTCAGTAATTATGAATACAAATGAAAGCTGCTCAGAGGCAGTAAGCTAAGCAGGCTGTGCTTTGGCCACAGCTTTTTTTTTTTTTGTAGTCACATTGGCTGGGAATGTTCCTTTGCCATAGCTTTTGGATAAGTTGGGCTGGAGCATATCAGTGCTAAAAGCCCCACTAATAGCCACAGAAGACATCCTCTGTAATCCTGCAATATCCATTGTTAGAATAAGAATAGTAGTTTCAGAGTCAGTAAGTGTGCACAATAATAATCAGAAATCTCTGATGGAAAGGACTTACACTGTAGTTCTGATTTCCTTGGGGATATATATTTGACAAGAAAAGGATCCTATGCAGCAATATCTTAAGATTGTTTAATGTTTCCCAGTGCTTATTAGGAAATTAAATAAAATGTTTGCTTGGTTGATTAATAGCTGGCCTTGAAATGACCATAAGCCTTGCCCATTGTGAAGGAGAAGAAAAGTGTAGACCAGCACTTGAACTTGAAGATGAGAAAAGGAAAAAGTGGGAAGCTGAGAGAGAATCACAGGACAAACAGAATGAAGACGAGCATGCAAGAAGGGTACAGCATCTGGAGCAATTTGAGGCTGAAAGAATAAAGCTAGATCTTTTTCATAAGGTAATGATTGATACTGAAGCCAGTCTGTACTCACCTAGGCTCTAATGTGAAAAAGAGACTACTATCTCAAACTGTATGACTGTCCTAAACCCTGTCTACTTGTGTTGCCAGTGAGTTGTAAAACATATTTAAGTATAATCCATTGGTTTTTATGTGTTTACTGCTTTAATCAATAGTGAATGAATATGCTAAATATTAAATTATTCTTTAAGCTTTGCCTTTACAAAGTTTTCTATTATGAAAACAGCCAAAGTTCTGGCAATGAGAGTTGTGCTGAAATAAATCACAAATGAAAAATGGTCACTGTGCCCCAACAGAAACTACTTAGCTAGTTTGGACCTCTGTCGTGCTTTGAAAATAACTCATGAAAATTATTTAAGGGGCTCATGACTAAGAATAAGGATTGCAGGAGAAATATTTTAAGGCAAGAACAAGGTTTAGTTTAAAACTATAAAATAAATTTATTAACATAATTAGAAGAGGATAATAAGCAGTAAAATAAGTTTAATACACCCTTCATGTCTCCCCCCAACCTTTCCATCCTTCTTACGAAACACAGGCATACAAACATGGAGGAGATTCCTTTTGTTATACTACCGGGTGTCCTTCTTGCAGGGAATATAAGCATCTTCAGCCTGGTTTTTAAAGTGTACAAAGTAGCATCCCGCCCGACCTGCTACAATGTAAATCCCTCCCATGAACAAAATCGTCATCCCAAAACTGATTCTGCGTGGGTCATTAATTCATGGAGTGTAGTCTTTTAAGGATGAGTTGTTCTAAAATGGAAGCAAGGGCTCTCTTCCTCTATCTCTAGAAGCAAAAGGTCTCCTCTCTCTGAGTCTTCTGGCCACCCAGGGGATCTCTGCATCCCCCCATGCACCCATGAAATATAGAGAGACAGTTTGTGTCGCTATAGTCCTTACCATGGCCTGCAGGAGGAGTCCAGTTCTAATACCAGAGCCTCCCCCTCCCTCATTTTCTTTACCAAAACCTGGTGTCCATCATGTGATCATCTCCTTCTCTAACCAAAAGGGAGGAAAAAGAGAGGGGAAAAAAAAATTGTTTCCCCCAAGCACCATTGTTAATAAGTGTTTACCAGTTCAAAACCAACTTCGGCGGGATTTCTGCAATGCTGAAATTTGGTTTAGTTCGGATTTCGTGTCGGGGAATTATTCGCCATGTTCTGCCACCATCAGCTCCACTCTTCTGCCGGCAGGGCGGCTCGTCAGAAGTGGCCAAGTAAAGCAAAGTTCACCGTGGGCAGGACTGAGGTAGCTCCAGCTGCTCCATATAAGTCCGGCTGCCATACATGGCCGCTCCATGTGCAGCGGGCCTCGGGTTGCAGCCCTGGCCCGGTGGGCCTGACCGCACCGCCCGGCGGCAGCTGCAGCACTCCCTCCCGTCTTGCAAGAGCAGCAACCACTGCGCTTTCTTCCTCTCCCTTCCTTTTTTTTTTTTTTTTTAATTTATGTATTATTGGAGAGGCGTTAACTCAATTCCCATTGGCTCAGGAGCATCCCCAGAGCCCGACAGGATTGGTCTCCTACAAAGAACCACCCATGTTACTCTTCCCCTCTTCTTTTCCTGCCACAGACAAAGAAAGGAGCAGGCCACGCAAAACCAGCAAAACCTCCAACCTCAATTTCACATTTTGATGTTAGTCTTAATAGAAGTAATCAGAACCAAAATCATTCAGTTCAGCAATGCTGGTGCTGTTCTTCATCTAGGTAAAAGTTATGATACTTCCTTTCCTCACCTTTATCTGGGAAACTTACTCAGGCATTATCTACTGAGTTCTGCCACAACAGCTCAACACGTTGACTGGTTGCACTCTCAGACTATCTAGTCATGTTTTGCTATAGTGTGTGGTGCTTAATGAAAGATAAAAGAGTGTAAGAACATGAAGGAATGTAACTCTCAGATATTATACTTGGGAGGCCACAGAATTTTGTTATTTAGCCTAAATAAATGTGTTTTGAGAGGTGCATTAACACTACATTTTCAGTTAACTAATTTGTGGCTTTCTGAAGAGGTGGGTACCTTGGCACCAGCAAGATAATTCAAGTCACCAGAAGTAAGGAAGGGCTTAGTAAATGAAAAGACCTTTGATCTCTGAAGGCCTGCTCAGTGTCTGCTATAGCTCTCTTTTCAAAAGGTTGCAAAACTGATAGGCCTTCTTGGCTCTTTGCTGTCACAAATCATTTTTGGATGTAGGATGGCTTTCTCTAGAGAAAGAGGGGCATGACCACATTTTGGTACTTTGATATTGCTGTTGCAGGAGCATTTTTTTTGGAGGTGAGAGATAGAATCTGACTTCCCCCATTGCAGAAGGATCTATGTGCCTGGTCTTCTGTTGTATGAACAGCATGCTTCTGAATGCCCATGAAGAACAGTGTTTAGACACCTGGGAAACTTTATGGTCCAAGTTGAAAGTGATTGTTTATACTACTTTCTTCATATCCTCCATATTTGATTTGGTTGATAAATCTTGGTTCCACCAAGAGTTCTAGATCAGCCTGTTTTTTAGTTGCTTATTTCCTGCTAACTTTCAGTCTGATTGAGACTTTTTTCTGATTGAGGTTATGTTGGACAAGGAAGGAAATGCTATTTATTTGCAAATAGTGAGAAAGTAGACTTGAACTTTCATTTTCCATTGAGAAGCAATTTCAGTCAGAAAAATTTCTTTAGCTTTACTGAACAAAATTCCCATTTGAAAGATTTTAATATTATCAGCACATACCAGTGCAATTAAAGGGAGAGTGTTCATGCTACTGTTCAGATATATTATATATTTCTGTTTTCTGCCTGTACTTTGAATGGTTTCGTACTTAGTTTTCATCTTCAATAGTAGTACAGGTCTTGGAGAGGAAGGTGGCAGCTGTTTGGGTCAGTACCAAGATGCTGACTTTCTGAAGGTATGCATTTCTCAGTACATGACCAAATCTGTATTACTGATGCAAGTGTCCTGTTTATTTTGATCCACACACAGCTCAGTTTCTAATATAAATTCAGACGTTCACAAAATTGGATTGCTGAAAAGTCAAGAAGATGGGTGAGATTGGAGAGAGGGTGTTTTGTGTTGTTCTAGGTTTTGTACAATATTCATTTAAGTTAATTTGTTGTGCAGGAACGTCAGGCTGCAATGGAAGATGAGTTACAGAAAGAAGAGAAAGCTTGGAGAGACAAAATGAAGCAACATGAGGTAAGGTTGTACAATGAGCTTTTGTCAAAAGACTGTGAGGTTACTGTTATATATTTGAGAATAAATGTTATCATAGAACAGTTAATATACTAGATTCTCTTTATTAATGATAAATATGTGCCAATACCTGTCCCATTTTAAAAGTGGTTGAAATCTATCCTAATTGTTCTGGCCTAGGTATTGATCATGAAGCTACAGTTGCAAATGGAAGAGGAGAAAAAGGCCTTGGAAGAACAGAAATCAAAAGAAAGACAACAACTGGCCGAACGACAGAATATAGCAGCTGTGAAAATCCAAGCTAGATTTAGAGCATTTTTAGTCCATAAAAAATACACTCCCATTTTAAAACAATGGAAATATGAAATGAGAAAGAAGCAGAAAATACTAGAGGAAATAGAGAGAGAAATGAAAGAAAGAGAGGAAAAACTGAAGAGGCAAATGGAGGAAAATAGGTTAAAGATAAAAGAGGAAAGAAAGAGACAAGAAGAACTTAAAAGACGTGAATATTTGAAACAGGTGAGGAGACATGTGGAATATGAGAAAAAGAAAGAAAGCTTGAGAATAGAAAGAGAAAAACAACTGCAAACAAGAGAAGAACAAAGAAAATTAGAACAAACAAGAGCAAAAGCTGTGATGAGTGAAAATGTAGAAAATAACATAGAAAACATAAAAAAGGATAGTAAGACAGAAAATATGAAAGTAATAAGAGAAGAGAAGGAGGAACTAAATAAACAAATGGAGGAACAAAAAGAAAAACATGCTGAAATGATGGATAGAACAAATAATTGGATGATTCCAGCAGAAAGCAATTTGACACCAAGTGTGCTAGGCTGTGAGAAGGAACGCTCTTCTCAAGTGAATAATGAGAACTTATACATGAATTCAGTAACACAAGTAGAAGAAAATTACTCACAAACTAGTTATCTTGATCAAGCTCCAAATGGTCATATTTCAAAGGATGAATCTCTTAACTGTGCTGCTAATGACACGGTAGAAAATAAGGCGAACTGCATATACAGAAGTCCACCAAATGTCCAGCCAAATACTAGTAACAGAGAAGTTAAAGATCAATTTTCTGAGTATGAAACAATGAAGAAAACTTTATTTCTGATGGAAAATGCTAATGAAGTCAGAGACACCTGGGACAGTAGTCAAGATGTAGCAGATTCTTCTAGTAAACTAATTTTTCCTGATGATATTGAAAAGAAGAGAATAAACTGGATGAACACATGTAAATCTTGGTCTAAAATATATGATGAAAACCAAAGCAAGCAAGCAACTATAAGAAAAAGACTAAGGAAAAATTCAGTTAGCAAGATGCCTCCACTAAGTACAGAAAAGATAATTCATAGTGGCCCTTGGAGCACCTTGCGGCAGGTAACTGTGAAAGTTTGAGAATGAAATGGGAAGACATACTATCACCTTTTTTTTTTTTTTTCCTACTTTGATATGTTGGCAGAATGCTGTTTTGAAAGAGAAGTAGATTATTGTTGAGCAGGATAGAGATCTTGAGAGAGTTCCTATGTCCAGGTGCAGAATAAGGGCAATGACAATGACTTTTGAATTCCTGTGAGTGTTGTGGAGCAGACTGGTGTGGTATTAGTCTTCAGATGATTGATAGTAGTAACCTGTTCAAAGGCAAGTGCTCTTACTTCCTGCTAAATTAACAAGGTTTTACCTTTGTATAAAGGCCCACATTTCAACTCCTGCTCAACTAGCCCCTTCCGAGATCTGAGAGGAATAGTCTCTTCTAGAATGAAGACATTACTGATCAGTTTATAGATTGTGTTTTGCCATAAAGGACATCTCCTGGTTGCCAGGACTTAATTTTTCTTACCACTTACTAACTTAGCACTGTATGCTTGCTGTGTGCTTTCATCTTGGTATCCATTCTGAGATGGCATACTAGCTATACATACTTCTAGTCTGAACTAGTCTTGTCTGGTCTACACTCATTATTTATGATACTGTGAATATTGTTTTCATCCTAGCTTCTCCCATTCAACAGATCAAACCTATCATTGCCATTCTTTTCTATATGAAAAGATTACCATTAGTTGTCTACATTTTTTAAAGCATTAATAGATTGTAGTTTTGTTCTCTGTTTCATCTTAAAGAAAATTACCATAATATGATGTTGTACAATGAATGTTCCATATACAGAATGTTAGTTTTATTTATCAATAAATGCATGTAGGTCACAAGACTTACACTCGAAGATTTGCCTGCTTGTAGCCTCTCAACCTTATCTGAGTGTTCAAATCTTCAAGTTTTGACTCTGCGGCGCTGTGGACTGGTTGCACTGGAAGGACTAAGTAGCTGCAAAGACCTGAAGTATATCAATGTGGAGGTACCAAGCATATTTGATTCTGTGTAATAACATGGGGAGAACTGCCAGTTTTGCTGCTTAGTTGATTATGTAGTTGTGTCCAACTGAATATATAACTTTTAGCCTTAAGAGCATAGGAACAGCAATAAAATACTCCCAAATGTGAACAAAATTATACCAGCAGATTTACAGTGCAAATAACAAAAAACAACATGCTGCAAATGATTCAACCTGTACTAAGAAAATATCAGTCTAAGGTTAGCATTGGTATGACACAGTGATAGATCTTTGTTACCTCAGTCTGTGATTGATGAGTGGGCAGATGTTGTTCCCCATAGCAGGTGCTCAGCTTGAGCAAGAATAGGTAGAAGAGTCCTTTGCAACACACACCTTGAACATGAACTAAAATTAGTAACATATATGCTCAAGGAATAGTACAGTGAGTTACACTACAGGCCTAATATTTAGATATTCTCTACTGTGCAGTATCTTACTTGGCCCAGTTTAGTGACTTAAGAAAACTTTTTCTCTGCAATGTATCTTTGTTCCAGAACTTGGCAATTTATGTGGAACAGCTGTGTTCATGTTTTTAATGTCTTGTGTTTTAACAACACCATTTTCAAGATGAAAAGACAAAGTACAGCAAGTAGTGAAAGAGAAATGTGAGGAAGCATTATTAAAATGGCCTGGGGAAGGGGATGTTGAAAAAGCAGGATCCCTTGGAGGAAGAATATTAGCTTAGAACAGTGTTAATGTTTGTGTCCAAAGTACCTCTAAATCCAGACTTTTGCTATTAGTGAATAGGATTCCAGCAAAATTACAGCTGTCTTCATTAGCAATATGATAGTAATAATAGTAGTAAATAGTAAATATGATGTTTCTGTGCAGTTTTTAGTTCAGTCTTCCAGGGTTTGGGGAGGTAGGAAAGCATATATGGAAGAGACTACTCTGTTCTTATCTTCTTTTTATGCCTTTTTTTTTCAACTTTGGGCATTTTCAGAGCCAAAATGAAGTTTAAGATATATTCTTGTTCTATTTCAGCAGGACACAAAAGGTCATTTCTAGGGCTCTTCTTTTTCCTAATGGAAAAAGAGTTTCTGTTACTCCTAAGAAAGAGTTTAGGATAACAATAAGCAATGAAGGCAATCTGCCATATTTTTACTCAGTTCTGGTGTTTCACTTCAGACGTTATTTAATAATCTCATTTTCTTTTACTGCAGGAGAACAACATTCAGGTAATTGACTGTGCAAATCTGGAAAATCTCTGTATTCTCATTCTGAATAAGAATCGTCTTTCATCAGTTTGTGGCTTAGATGGATGCAAAAATCTCCAAAATCTTGAACTTTCCTACAATAGAATCACTCGAATTGGTAAGAAAATTATTCCAATTTGTACAACAATATTTATGCAGTTTATATTCAGAGTTATACGCCGCTTGGATTTAGAGGCAGTTAGCTGCTCAGCCCAAGGAGACAAACTTAGAAAAAACCTGGATCTTAAAGCGTGGCTTAGCAACTGCCATGTATTCCATCTAGCAGGTCATGTAACTATTGTCAGCCAAAGACAACTAAAATCTTTCTGGAAGGGCCACTAATATTATCTGCATTAAGTCAGCTGGAATATGTGAGTAGCCTGAGTTCAGCTTATCTGCAGACACAATGAAAGGAAAGCCTAGCTGTGCAACTGCAGACAATTCCAGGCTGTTCCTCCCTCACACAGTAAGTAGGTATTTAGAAATCTTGTTGTCTGCCTTGACTCTGCTGGACAATAGGAAAATAATTAAAAACAATTATTAAGCTCATAGACGAAACACATCCACGTAAAACTTTTATATAAGAAATAGTTTCCAATGTTAAATAAGACTGTTAAATAACACTTTGAACATGGATAATGCAGTTCTGTGATAAATGGCAAGGGTGTAGTAAACAGAAAAGGGGAAAGTTTTAAAAAAATCTATAGATGTAGAGCCTTTGATGTAGATATTATCAATATTTTTTGCTAATATGTGCAAATGTTGGTACTCATGAAGAAACTTAATAATACCTGAGAATAGAAGTGCTGGGAAATGAATGTCATTGTAAAAGCGTATCAGTATCCTCATGAGGAACAGTAAAATAAAGTGGTTAAAAAGTTTCATCTGTATTGTTGTGGCAAATAAAGCTTGATAAGATCTTATTCAGACTGATGTCGCTTGATAACATCTTATTCAGACTGATGTCATTTGATAAAAATGTCTGCAAGATTACTGTAAGAATGACATTGCTTTAGTGGATGACATTTAAGAATGTGGCATCCTTGTGGAGTGTGGTAACTTTGTTCAGGCCAAGTTCCGTAAAATCCTCAAATCCTCCTGCACTTTCTCTTTTGTGCAGTGCACTGGTACAGTTACTTAGTCTCTAATGAGTTTAAGTGGGTAAATAAATTTTCACAAATATCATCTTCAAATGTGTTTTTTTTTTCCTCTCCAGAATTGCTTTGAGGATGTTTGCTTAAAACAGATGCCTAATACAGGATTTATTTCATATCATAACGTATTGGTTGGGAGTAGTTGCATAGAATACATAAGAATGTATTTGTGGGTTATAAAAAGTCAGCATATCCTTCCCATCTGTAAATCTTGCAGGATGTCCCTCAGCAATTTTGGAAGCTCCAGTACTGTGCAGTAAAGCTTATTTATGTTTGTAATATTTAAATTTTGATGACTTATTGTAGGAAATTTCTGGCATACTGTGATTTCTCTTTTTAGTCTTTTCTCTTCTCATTGAAATATAGCATCAGTAGGGGAAAAATTAAAGTTGCAAAAACTCCCTTAAAAACAGCAGTAAGAGAGATAGTCTCAAATATGCTTTTTCCCTTAAGAATACATGATCACAAATTAAGTAATTGTGACAGTAACACACCAACATTCAGTGCATATGTTTGTATTTTGAGGATGAATGCCTTATTTAAAAATTTTCATGCACAAAAAGTGGCATTTTGACTCAAGTCTTCAAATACACTTCTGTAGGGTGTCTATATTGCCATAGAATGCTGGCTAAAATCCTGGCAGCTCGAAGAACAGCAGTGCATAACCATTGATGGTCATAAATGCTGCTCTCTAGCTACTCTCTTTAAGATAGCACAGAGAGGATTTTTTTTAAAAATATTAAGGATCTTTTAGTTTTGGTTTTGTTGTTTGAGGGTTTTGTATTTCTTTTTTTTCATCTTTATGTTCATTGTCAGCTTTCACTCTGTTGTTATTTGTCTTTGTCACACATAGAAGTGACTTCAGAACTGCATCAATAGCTGAGACAGAGTCCCTAGCTAGAAGACTCCAGCTGCACTTTGCAAATTGCTGAGAGTATTTATATAAAGGTTCTCCTTGAATCTTGCTCAAACCATGTATTTGTCAACAAAATGCTTTTCCCATGGCTGCTGTAACTTTTGTTCATTGCATCATATGTAAAACAGACAATATCTTCTGGAAATGTGCAGAAGACTTTCATGCTTGTATTTAATTTTGCATATGGACAGAAGAAGTATTAAAATGTCGTATTTGTATTGCATTATTCTTTCTTGTGTATTTTCTGTTGGACTGCATTTGATAATTCCAGAATATATTGTGATCCTGTTGTATGTAGCCTTGAATATTCTGAATGACATTCAGGTGAGGAGGAATAAAAAAACAAAAAGATGCTTTGTGCAGCATGCAGAGAAGGAAATTTCCAGATTCTGTGTTACCTCTTTGCCTTTTCTTACTGTTTGTGCAGTTTCTCCTCTCGGTCCCACTCCAGACTCATACAGTGCTTTTGAAGTTCCAGTACTGCTATGCTGGAAACTGAAAAGTGGAGATTTTAGAGCTGCTCTTATGAGGAAATCTTGGGAGTAAACACACGAAAACATGAAAGTGCTTTTGAGACCACTAGATGGTGCTGGTTCCTTTTTTATTTTTATCCAAGCACGAAAGAAAACTACAGGCCGGGATCTTGCAGTCAGGGTAGTATGTTACGGGCATGTTTGAAATTTTTCAGATTAATAAAAGGTCTGAATATTTATTTGCTAAAACACAGTTTTGAATTTACATTATGGGACATGTGTGTTATATTTGAGATGATATCACTTTAAGGTCAGACAATTGCATTATTTCACTAGCTGCTTTCAATTTTTAAATTAAAATCATTCAAAAGCCTATATTGGGGATTTTTTTTTAATGTACTGCTAGTTTTGGTATTTAATTTTTTGCTTCAGTTTTCTTCTTATAATTTGCTTTCATTTTCAAGTCCTTTTCTGTATTCTCAATATTCCATGGTACAAACTGATCTCTAGTTTCATAAGCTAGTTTGTTTTCAGAGGACAGTCACAAAGAGGTTCACTGTTGTAAAGCTCATCCAGCTTCTTTTGGAGAACTTGTAAAATTTTGTGTGAGATAAAGATGAGACAGCGTTCCCTCAAATAATCCTAAATTAACTAAATTAACTAATAATCCTAAATTATCTAAGAATACATGAAAGGGAAGTAAAATCAGAAATTCCTTATTTTAGATCTGTTTTGTAAAGGGTATCCCTTCAAAGATGTTTTTTACTGCAGAGGTACAGAAAAGCTGCTCAGACCTGTAGCAAGTTAGATGCAGCAGTGCCATTGCGTGTGTAAGACCATGGGAAGACAATGGGATTTTTGCTATTGTAAGAGGATGATCTGGGTAATGTTCTGTTGAAGAAACAGAAGCTGGTGGGAATTCCTTTGCATTTTTTTTTGTGTGCAGAGATCTCATGCTCTTTAAAGTAGATGGCAGGAGTAAATTTGTAGAGAGTGCAATGGCTCTAGTAGTATAGCTTTATTCTTACATTTTCTTTATAAATTTCTTCATTAAAAATATTTTGACATAATTTCTTAAACAAGACAGATTTAAATAATAGTGGTGGTTCTGGCCTAAGTTTTAACACAGTTTTTTCTAACCTTGCTGATACATTAACAAAAAAAACTTTGAAAAATGAAATAATAAAAATTAACAAACATTGTGTTTTTGTTCTGATGGATGATTTTAAGAGGGCTGTTAGCATTTCACAGAGTTCAGAGCAGTTGTAAAGTAGTTAAAGCATAGTAAGTACAGTTTATCACTAAAAGAATATTCCCTTCCAATGGAAGTACTAAAAAGATTATGAACTGTTATTATTGCTTGATTAACAGGATCAGAAATCTGTACTCTGTATATGTGATAGGGTCAAAATACAGTAGTTCTTTTTAAACCTTATACAGAACTAATATTAATTTTTACTCCAGATAATACACAGAAAATTCAGAGTTTTGTTAGTACTTCAAAGCCAAGAGGTTTTTATTTCATAGTGTCTTAAATCTTGAATTTTCAGGTGGTCTGGAGTCACTGAAAAATCTTCAACAATTAATTGTGGACCATAATCAGTTAATCAGCACTAAAGGTCTTTGTGAGGCACCTACTCTCATTCACCTAGACTGCTCTTTCAATCATCTCACACACGTTGAAGGCATTGAGAATTGTGGCCTACTTCAAGTTCTGAAGCTGCAAGGCAATAATCTCCAGGAGGTAAAAACTTTGAATTTAGTGGCTGTTGTGCATACATCTTTGCTAACAGTCATATTTTTCAGCATTCTGAGCATGTGCTCTTTGGTTGGTATGGGATGTTTCATGCTCTTAGGTAAGATTTTTTTTTCCCTTATCAGAGGGAGATTTTTCCAATATACAAATGGCTAGCAGTTAATTATTTTCTTACTCCTAAGTCCTTAAAAAATTGGACTCTCAGTGATATGGTTCCTCCTTCATTTATAGCATCTAGTCTTCAGTTTGTATTATATGATTCTGATTTTGTTTAAAATGTAACAAAGGATTATTATTATTATAGGTAATGTTATAATGGTAAGATAATTATATCAGGCTGGTAATAATGATATAGTTTTCATTACATGTAAGTAATTACTTATTACTGTTACTTCTATGTAATGATAATATCATTATTATCACCCTGATGATAATCATGGTTATTTGATATATGTTGGTTATCCAAAACTTGACATTTGTGCTGCAGCATTTGAAATAAGAATTTTTTTTGCTAACTCTATGCTTAACCATATTACTGACAATTATTCTCTTATGAATTCAAGAGATGAAAAGTATTGTCAATAAGCAGCAAATAACTGCATGAATAAAATAGTAAGACTCTTGGGCTCTTGACTTTTTTTTTTTTCCTTTAATTATTAGTCTTGACTATTCAGGTATGGTAGAAGACATTAAACAGGATTTACCACCTGATATGTAGAGATTATGTGTGACAACTGGTCCATACATAATAAGAAAATGATACATATATCCAAAATGTGAGTTTTGCTTGTATTTAGTAATAATTTATGAAAAGCATCTGGTAAGCATTCCATTGCTGTTTCTCTAATTTATATTAATCTTAAATAACCATCTCTTTTCTATTTAGCTTCCAAGACTGGAAAATCATGTTCTTCTAAGAGAGCTATATTTGGATGACAATAGCATTTCTGCTGTGAGAATGCTTTCTTTGTATTGGTTGCCTCTCTTACAGATTCTTTGGCTGTCTCAAAATAGGTAAGTAAGAAAGCTTCTTCCACTTACAGAACTGATACAGAGGAATTTACTAACATAACACTTGCCTGAAAAGTATAATTCCCGGTATGGTTGAAATTTCAATATCTTTTTGGGATACTCTTTAAAAATAAAAATATGTGATTGGCATCTAATTACATTGGCTACCTCTAGCTAAGAAAATTTGAAACAGCATTAACTATGTAAATTAATTTTTTTCCTTTAGATGTTATGTGAAAATAATTCTTGAGCATTGTGGCATTATTAAAACCATGGTGGGTTTTTTCTTTCTTTAGGAATTGTTTCTAGAGTATGTCTGTCAAACTTCATATTTCACAGCTAGCTTATTCAAAACAGACTTTGAAGGCTAAGTTAAGTGCAAGTACTAGAGTTAGAAAGGACAAATGAGAATGTTTTTTATTTTACATATGTATGTTAATACCCTCCAAAACAAGTATATCTGCTTTAATTTTTCACTCTTATGGTTCTGTTTAAAAGGTATAAAATAAAGAAGGATCAAGACAAGCAGAATAAAACTGGGTCATGCACTCAAGTACTCTGTAATTAGTTTTCTTTTTGTTTCCTAAGCTAATCTATACATCTTTAGAGGTAGAATGACCAGATATCCTGCATTAAAAATCTCTATTTTCCCCTCCCTCCTTTTTCTCAATTAAAGAAGATATGAAACATTTATTAGAATTTGCAATATGTTAGTAGAAAATTTAATTTTAAGTTAATATCCATTATTTTTCTATACTGTGATCATTTTGTTCTGAATAAGACCGATCTCAGCTAAACAAACAGAATACTACATACCATATATAGAAATATACTCTGAACTCATTACTTTACTCTCCTGTTAGCAAAGAGATGTTTTTAAAGGGTGATTCATCTGCCATTTTTAGCTGTTTTCTTTGAGACTAATAATAGCCTACAAGTGCCCGTTCATCTTCATTGGCTAGCAAAAAAATTGAAATGACCATCTCACGTGTAGGTGTCTGCATCTGAACAGAAGAATCCCATCCTATGTGACATTTAGTTCAGCAGAGCCAATTGTGTCTGGGAGCCTGTGGGAAAAAGGATGTGTAAGACTGAGTCCTGTTATTGTAAGCAAGGTCCTACATGGAAATTGAATATTATTTAAGTATATACAACCTATATTTTTATATAATTTTCCGATTGTTTTCATATCATCTCCAGT